>JAHLSL010013358.1:136678-174209 GCA_025920805.1 Petroica traversi
GAAGGAAGGAAGGAAGGAAGGAAGGAAGGAAGGAAGGAAGGAAGGAAAGATGGATGTTGGAAGATTTATTCGAGGAGATAAGGCAGAAGATGCAACTGTTAATAGTTCCCTGTAGATGGCTCCCAAAGTACGGATAGGTTGGCAATGCTGAGGATACATACCAGGTTAGTTTCATGACCAGTGGTTCTATCATATCATAGACCAGTATTACAAAATACAACAAAATTATAACCTTGGTCCAGACCTCAAGGATGATAAACACCACAGGGAACACATACTGCAAGTGTCACACAACGCAACTGTAAGAACAAGTGCAACAGCTGTGAGAGTAAATAAATCAACATTGTGACCCATGACTATTAAACTAATACAATGAATGCTTATAAGAAATTTGTTTTAATGTGCTCTGATCAGATCTGTCATTGTCTCAACCCTTTTAGCCCCTTTTTGGGTGCCAAAATAGACTGTTGTGGTTTAACCCCAACTGGCAGCTAAGTACCACGCAGCTGTTCACTCACTTCCCCCTCCCCCCCTTCCCTGGATGGATGGGGAGGAAAACTGGAAAAAATGTAAAACCTGTGGGTTAAGGTAAGAACAGTTTAGTAATTGAAATAAAGTAAAATATTATTGTTATTATAATAGGAAAAAGAGAAATAAAATCCAAGAAACAAAAGTGATGTATAATACAATTGCTTACCACCCACTGACCCATGCCCAGCCCATCCCCCAGCAGTGATTGGCAGCTCCCAGCCAATCCCAACACCCTGCTTTATATACTGAGCATGATGTTGTATGGTATGTAATATCCCTTTGGCCAGTTTGGGTTTGCTGTCCTGGCTATGTTCCCTCACAGCCTCTTGTGTACCTGCTTGCTGATACAGAATGGAAAACTGAGAAGTTCTTGATTTAAAGTAAGCACTATCAAGCAGCAACTAAAACATCAGTGTATTATCAACATTATTCTTGTACTAAATCCAAAATACAGGACTGTACCAGCTACTAAGAAGTTAACATTATCCTAGCCAAAACGAGGATGGATGATTAAAGTAAAACCCACAGTTATTTAATTTAGTTGTTTTAGGAAGGAATGTATGCATTTTTCAACCATATTTGCAGCATTTATGGATTCTACATTTAAAAGAATGTTAGTTCAAAATAGGGAGGATATTTGACCATCTTGTTTTTCTTATCTGTGTGATAATGACTTGTATCTGCTTTTTTCCCCCAGTTATTTGTAATAGATGTCCAGACTGGTCAAATTACCAAGATTCCTATTCTGAAAGATCGTGAACCTGGCATGGTGAACCAGCAGGGATGTGGTATTCATGCCATTGAGCTCAACCCCTCTAGGACCTTTCTGGCCACAGGTGGAGACAACCCCAACAGTCTTGCAATTTATCGTCTGCCTACACTTGATCCTGTGTGTGTGGGAGATGTAAGTGGGAGTATTTGGGGGAAGTTTATTCTGTCCCAAGAATTACTACTTTGAAGTGCCTAAGGTCAGAGAAAGTTTAAAATTTGGGAGTTTTATAGTGGAGGGTGAATTTCTGAAAGCTTGAAAATATTCCTGATCAAGTTGCCTTTTTTTACAAGATATCTTAAATATGAACGAGTACATAAATATATGAGAGGATTCTAAGGGTTATAAGTCAGATTTCTTTCTTACTCTCATTCAGGTCTACTTCAGATTACTTTTAAGCATTGAAAATGTAACAAAATCTTAACTGTTAAAGTCTAATTGGGGTGATGATGATCTCTGAAACTTAGCTTTAGTGATAAAGCTCATTTGAGAAGTTGTAAAGATGATTCAAGGCTTTCCCTTCTCCGGTGCAGCTTATATATGTATTATTTCACAGATGGAACTTGGCTTTGAGGTTTAGTTCTAACCCAGTAGCTTGTGGCAGTTAGATAGACTTTGGTACTGTTTCTATTTTTGAAACATCATGAGGCCTTTTTAAAACAGCCAGTCTTAAAAAGAAAACAGCTGAAATTGCTATAGTGGTGTCCTGTAAGCCCTTCACTCTTATTTTTCTTTTTGATTCAGGACTTCACATAGACGTTAACTACAACAGCAGAGGTTGGGTCAGAGTTTCTGCAGCAGCAGATAACCAGCTACAGAAAGGCTCGACTCTGAGGATTTGCATGACTTGTTATTCGTGTGCCACTGTGACTGCAGCCTTTAAAACAGAACTAGAGCCTTATAGTCTTTTTTTTTTTTAATACACAGGCTTCTCACCTACTGAGTAAAAGATTCTTGAAAACTTAGTCTGTAGGTCATATATTTTAAACAATGCTTTGGTTTCTTTTTAGGGATGTGCATTTGAGGAAATAAAAGTACGCAGCTACTTTATAGAAGTAAAGAACACTGCTTTCAAAATGGAAAAAATGCAAGTCCTTAGAATTGAGATTAATTTGTCCTTGGTCAGAGATGTTTTTTTATCACCTAATTGCTCTCTATTAATTATACATGTCAAAATAAATAAAAATTAAAATTACTGTAAGGTACTTAAACTGCTCCAGCTTGATAGTGGAATATTATTTATGTTTTTAGCATAGGTCTGTCTTTCTGAGTTTGCACTTAAGAATTCCTCACTTTAATATTTTTTTTTGTCTGTCTTGAGACTACTGCAGAATATAATGGCACAGAATTTTTTTTTTTTCTTTTAGGATGGACATAAGGACTGGATATTTTCAATTGCATGGATAAGTGATACTATGGCTGTTTCTGGTAATGTTAATTTTTAAATTTTTTTCCCAGAATTTTATACTGATGTACAGCACTTGAGAGGACTTAGGGAAACACCTTTAGAAGGCATTCGAAACCACTTTGGAACTACTTTGCCTATTTAAACCATTCTTGGTCTTAGTACAGCGCTTTGACTTTTTGTTTTTTTTGTAGAGCCCTGATCTAGATTGTACTTTTTTCCCCTAGTATTAGAGAGAATACTGCTGTCTTTACAGTAGGTGTTGCCATGAGAGGGTGTCTAAACACAGTAAGTTCAAGGGAATGATTCTACACAAGAATAATTTTCAAGAGGGGTGATTCTACACAAGAATAATTTTCAAGAGGGGTGTTGGTTGTCAGTTAATAACTTTGAATACAGCTGAACAGTACTGATTTCCTGACATCCTATGAAAGAGTGATTAATGAAAATTCTGTTTTATCAAGCTATCAGTAAAATTGCGTGTGTATGTATATATAGGCACACATACTGTGGTAATTGTCCCATTCCAATTTTAAAAGGGAGAGTCGGGAGAGATTCTTTTGATAGATTTTTCGGACAGAAACAAAGCGCAAACGCGGCGATATTATATCTGAGAAGCGTTTATTGATAAAAAAGGGTGAGTGTTCTTACTAAAGGGGGATAGGAAAAGGAGCAGAGAGGGGGAAAAGAGAGGAGGAGAAAGAAACAGAAGGCAGGGGCAGCATTGCCACAAAAACCCTGGCAGTCTGTCAACATCAGCTTAATGGGCGGAGCGTGCATGCTGCGGACCGCAGTGCGTTTGCATAGCTCCCGTGGTGGGCTAGGTGCGATTTCCAAATAGTAGCAAGGTTGCATGTTCCTTCTGTCGGTGGAGGACAGTGTGCCGTGGCCACGGGCGCAATCCTGGAACAGCTGCAGGTTCCCAAGGTCGGGGCACGGCGGCTGCGGGCACGGTCGAGTACAGGCTGCGGCGGCGGCAGGCTGGCCGCTACTAGCAGCGCTACGTCAAGTTGGTGCGGCGGGTAGCGCAGGAAACGTGGTGGCGGCTATGCACGGTAAGTGCGGCTGACTGCAGCGGCGCCCACACTGTCAGGGACGCAGCGGAGCACAAGGTCGTCGTGACAAGCTGGTTTGCGGGCACTGTAGAGCAGGGCAAAGCAGATACGAGCAGGGAAGCAGGACCACAGGGATGAAAAGGCAAGGGGGGGGGAGCGGGGCCGAGCGGACCCTACAAGCGGGCCCACCGCTCCCTCCAAGATACCCAAAACAACAACAAAAAAAAATGGCTTCAGTTGAGTCGCAGATAGCTGCTTTTATCTGCTAAGGTTCCTCCCCGAGCTTGATTTCCCGGGCATCTTGGTATTTGCCCCATTGTGGAGGCTTTCTCTGCCCTGATTGGCTGCCAGGAGAAGCCTTTCCGGGACAGGGATGCTAGCACGGTCTTTATAGGAATCTTTTACCTCATGTGTAACATATGTTGAGGCATAAGTAAAAATTACGTTGGTCCCTCTCAGTAATTAATACAGAAGGTTATAATAGAAAAGGTCAATTACTGACTTTTTAGTCAGTGTAGTTGGATAATCAGTGTAACTTCATAAAGTATTACTTAGGTAAAGGCAGCAATATGCCACTGAATTAATGTAATAGTTTACTGTCTTTCTGTGCTGAGAGGGTTTAGTATTCCGTACAAGGAGGTGTCAAACTGCAGGTGACAGAAAAATCTTTACAGTCTCATATAAAAATCAAATGCTTCAATTGATAATTCAGTAATATTTTAAAAACAAAAGCTAATCCTTGAGTTGATCCTTGCGGTTCTCTAATCCAAATATCTGCATTAAAAAAACCCATTAAGTCTCACTGTGTAGGGAAGAAATGGAGGTACATGACAAATCTATCAGACCTGACTTAGATGGAAGTGAGTTGCCTAAACATCAGGAGGGATGGGTATAGGACCTTGGATTAAGCCTGTATTGATCTTTGGACCAAAGACATTTAGCTTTTTTCATCCAGTATTGTTGCTCTTACTGATTCATATTTTGTATAATTATCTTCAAATTCAGTAGAAAAATAAAATGAGTTCTTGCTTGTTTGGCCTCAGTTTCTGTGTTGCATTCTTTAAAGAGGTTGAATGAGTTGAATTAAAAATACATTTGATTTAAATTGGTGCAAATTGTGGTTTTAAATATATGTTTCTGTTCAGTTCACTAATGTGTGGGTACATATCCATAAACATACTGACAGAAATCAAACTATCTAGAATTGGTATAAACCAAACTGAGTTTTCTTGTAGGTTTTTGTATTGATTTAACAGACTGTCAATCTTGGCCTTGGTAAGCCAGGCTCAGGCTGAACACAGGCTGTTCAGTTGCCTCTGAGTTTATTCTACATGTGAATCTCTGATGGTGGTTTTTTGATGCATCCTAATCAGTTTGAAAAGAGATGAGGTGATCTAGCTGCTTGGAAACCATGTAGACAAACCAATTGACAATAAGTTCACAATGTTATGAACTTAACAGCTCAGGAAAATCATTATTTTGTTAATAATAATTAATATATAGGCACCAACAGTGTGTTCAGTTAGATTAAATTAATCTAAAGTATCCTTTCTTTCTTTAAGACCACATTGTTTATTGCAGTCCATTTTTTAAAAAGGGGAATTATGTATATGTGAAATGCTGTTATGGACTACTTATTCAGGTTCCCGGGATGGTTCGATGGGTCTCTGGGAAGTCACAGAGGATGTGTTGTCCAAAAGTGATGCCAGGCATAATCTCTCTCAAGTTCCTGTCTATGCCCACATAACACACAGGGCTCTGAAGGATATTCCTAAGGAGAACACCAATCCTGACAATTGCAAAGTCCGAGCATTGGCTTTCAACAGTAAAAACAAGGTCAGTAAGATAAGCAAGACAGTTGAGTAGTCCTAAAACTGTCCATATGTATTTGAAAAAAAAAAGTAATCTAAATCAAATATACTGGAGAAGCAACCTGGGGTGTTAGTTTGTAAGGACATCTATAATACAGAAACTAACTCTTACTTTTTCGGTTTTTTTTCTTTTTTTTTTTTTTTTTTCATAATAGGAGCTGGGAGCTGTGTCCTTGGATGGGTATTTTCATCTTTGGAAAGCAGAGCACACACTATCAAAGGTGCTTTTCTGTTGGTGTAAAACTTTAAAAATTGCTTTGCATTGAAGGCCATTCACTATTCTTTATCTCCTATAAATGCTTGAAGAAAGAGCAGCAGTGTTTGTAAAACACTATCCTGGTTCTGACCAAGACAGGGTTAATTTTTGCAGCAGCCAGGAGGGGCACAGCTTGGACCCTGGGGTTATTAAATACCAGCTCACACCAAGTGCAGAGAGGATGGAGGGAGGTGGCATTTTTTCAGTTTTGCTAGGGTGTATGGTTGGGTGGCACCAGGTTCTGCATAGTGAGCAATCACATGTGAATCATTCGCTTGTCTTGTACACACTGCTATCAGTATTGTTCTTGTTTGGGTTTTTTTATTTCATTGCTTTTTCTAGTAAATTGCTCCTATCTCAACCCGTGATCTTTACCCTTTTTTGCCTCCAATTCTCTTCCCCATCCGACCGCAGGGGGAGGTGAGTGAGTCTGGGGTGATGCAGTGGGAACACTAAATTGAGAAATACCATTCCTAAACCATGACAGTCAATTTGGCACCCAATGTGAGGCACGAAGCATTGAGATAACAACAGATCTGACTAGAGTGGTTTGGAAACAAATTTGATCTAAGCATTTGTATTAGGTACGAAACCACTAGTCACAACGTTGCTTGGTCTGTTCACATGATTATGGTACCTAACCCTGTATATGTTCCTCTATGTGCTCCTAAGTGTTCTTTTTCCGGGCAGGGAGAGGGATCAGGATTGCTTTATTAATGTACTGTGGGATATCAGTTTATGACATGATAACATCAAGGGCAATGAGGGTCATTTGAGATGTGTCTTGAGTGCTGCTCTCCTGCATTTGGCTCAGGTGCTACCGCTGTGAATTCATTAATAATTGTACCCAGTCTGTGGGGAGAACAGGGAAGGATGATTTCCCCCAGCTTTTCACACCCTTTTCCTCCTTCAGGTTTGTTACAACAGCTTGTGAGAATTTTGAATTTCCTTTGGATGTTAAGGAAGGTGCATGTTCTTGTTGCTGTCTACTCAATACCATCCATACCATGTTTAGAATAATGAAGGAGACTTCTAGGATGGTCATTCAGACATCTGCCTCGAGGGTGGCTAGTTGAGTGGCATGGAATGTGGGAGAAAATGGGACAGTTTTGGAGGACTTTTGTCCTCCAATGGTTTGGAAGTTCACCCCTGAACAACTTCAGGACGCTGATAAAGTGGCAGAATATCTGAAAGGAAAATGCTATGGCAATTCCAGAGAAGCACAAAGTAATGCAATATGCTGGGCCCTGGTTACTCTTTTCCAGATACTGATTGTCACTAGACAGCACCCGCAGGGGGAGGAGGAAGAAAGCATAGCAACTGCCACTGTGGCCACTCAAACTGCAGCAGAACCAGGGGAACAATATGTGCTGGTAGCAGTCATACCTATACAGAAAAAGAAATGCAAGACCAAATCAGTTTGCAAAGTGAGGGATGAAGAAGTAGGGCCCTGAGAACAGGAGGAAGAAGCAGGGCCAGAGATAATCACCCAGTCCCTATCCCCAGGTGAGCTGCGAGATATATGAAAAGATTTCAGCCACCAGGAGGGTGAGCTTCTGGTGACCTGGCTGCTCCGATGCTGGGATAGCACAACCCACAGTTGGAAATTAGAGGGTAGTGAAGCCAAGCAACTGGGATCCTTGTCCAGGGATGCAGGCGTTGACAACAGCATTGGGAAAAGGACAGAAATCCTCAGCCTCTGGAGGCGACTCCTGTCAAGTGTGAGGGAAAGGTATCTTTTCAAGGAGGATCTATCAGTGCACCAAGACAAGTGGAACACCACAGAGCAAGGTATCCAGTACCCGAGAGAATTAGCTGTGCTGAAGGTAGTCTATAACGATTCAAGTAACAAGCAGTCCCTTGTAGATCCAGAGGAAGTCTAGGGCACACAACCCGTGTGGTGGAAGTTCCTATGGAGCATGCCATTGTCATACGCCAACTCATTGGCAGTGATGTCATGGACAGAAGGAGAAAAAAGAGTGGATAATTTGGTTGCCCAACTCTGGCAATATGAGGAAAGTTCCTCTTCCTCCTTGTGGGCCTGCATTTCAGCTGTCCAAGGACTTCCAGCAATTTAAAGAGGAAATGTCCTGTGCCCTGCCAGTACAGGCCAGAGTCTCTGCTATTAAGAGCAAGCATGCCCCTGCTCAAGAGAGAAAGGGAATACACCACAAAGTAGGTAACCAGTGGTTTTACCTGCATGACCACAGAGAGGACATGAGGAAGTGGGGTGGAAAACCCACCTCTGCCCTAGGAACCATGAGTATGTGAGTAGAGAGGAAGAACAACCACCACAGGAAATTCTTCAAGGAAAATTCTGCTCCAGTTTCCAGTGGGCAGGTCCTCAGACAGAATGGAAGGTGCTGATGTTACTTCCAGTCCTCTTGAAGGGACCTGTGGTTCATCATATTTACAAGTGAGCAATGAGTACCATGACCAGAACTAGAGGGGCCCTGCCTCCAGCCAGGTGGAGGAAAGGGACAATTGGATCTACTGGACTGTGTGGATCTAATGGCCTGGCACATCAGACCCACAAGAGTACAATGCTTTAATTTACACTGGTGCACAATGTACCCTGATGCCGTTGAGATATGTAGGGGCAGAATCCATCTCTATTTCTGGGGTGACAGGGGGATCCAAACACCTGACTGTACTGGAAGCTGAACTGAGCCTGGCTGGGAATGAATGGCAGAAACACTCCACTGTGACTGGCCCAGAGGCTCTGTGCAACCTTGGCATAGTTTACCTCAGGAGAGGGTATTTCAACGACCCAAAAGGGCATTGCTGGGCTTTTGGGATAGCTGCTGTGAAGACAGGAAATTAGGCAGCTGAATACCTTGCCTAGTCTCTCAGAGGATCTTTCTGCTATGAGACTGTTGAGGGTCGAAGAACAAAAGGTACTGATCGCTATCACAACTGTGCACTGTCAACAATAGTGCACCAACCCGGATTCTGTAACCCCCATCCACAAGATGATTTGTGAACTGGAGAGCCAAGGAGTGGTCAGCAAGACCCACTCACCCTTTAATAGCCCCATATGTCCAGTGCGTAAGTCCAAGGGAGAATGGAGACTGACAGTGGATAATTGTGGCCTGAACAAAGTCACACCATCACTGAGTGCTGCTGTGCCAGGCATGCTGGAACTTCAGTACAATCTGGAATCCAAGGCAGCAAAGTAGTGCTGCCATTGATATTGCCAATGTGTTTTTCGGTATTCCTTTACCAGCAGAGTGTAGGCCACAGTTTGCTTTCACCTGGAGGGGCATCCTGTACACCTGGAACCGGCTGCCCCAGGGGTGGAAACACAGTCCCGCTATTTGCCATGGACTGATCCAGGCTGCACTGGGAAAGGGTGAGACTCCAGAACACTTTCAATACATTGATGACATCATTGTATCAGGGCAACAAAGCAGAGGAAGTTTTTGAGAAAGGAGAGAAGATAATCTAGATCCTCCTGAAGGCTGGTTTTGCCATAAAGCAAAGTAAGGTCAAGGGACTTGCCCAGGAAATTCAGCTTTTATAAGTAAAATAGCAAGATGGACAATATCAGATTCCAATAGATATTATAAGCAAAATAGCAGCTATGTCCCCACCAACCAGCAAAAAGGAAACACAGGCTTTCCTAGTCACTGTGGGTTTTTGGAGAATGCATATTCCAGATTACCATCAGATTGATTGTAAACCCTCTCTATTACATGACCTGGAAGAAGAATGATTTCAAGCGGGGTCCTGAACAAGAACAAGCTTTTGAACAAATTAAACCAGGAGATTGTTCATGCAGTAGCCCTTGGGCCAGTCAGGACAGAACAAGATGTGAAAAATGTGCTCTGCACCACAGTCAGGGAGAGTCATCCTTCCTGGAGTCTCTGGCAGAAAGTACCCAGGGAGACTCGAGGACGACCCCTGGGGTTTTGGAGTCAGGGATACAAAGGATCCAAGGCCTGTTGCATCCCAGCTGAAAAAGAAATACTGGCAGCTTATGAAGGGGTTTGAGGTGCTTCAGAAGTGATTGGCACTGAAGCACAGCTCCTCCTGGCACTCCAGCTGCCAGTGCTGGGCTGGATGTTCAAAGGGAAAGTCCCACACATCATGCCACTGCTGCCGTGTGGAGCAAATGGATTGCTCTGATCACACAATGAACTCAAATAGGAAACCACAATCATACAGAGATCTTGGAAGTCATCACAAACTCGCCCGGAGGCAAAAATTTCAGACTAATTTCAGAGGAGGAGGAGAAGGTGACATGCCGAGGAGGCCCCACCATATAATAAGATACTAGAAAATGAAAAGCGATACGCTCTCTTTACTGATGGTTTCTGCCATATTGTAGGGATACATCAAACATGGAAAGCAGTCATATGGAGTCCTGTATGGCAAGTCACAGAAGCTACCAAGGGACAAGTTGGATCAAGTCAGGTTGCAGGGCTGAAAGTTGTCCAGCTGGCTTTAGGTATCATTGAATGTGAGAAGTGGCCAGCACTCTGCCTCTACACTGACTCATGGATGGTAGCAAATGCTCTGTGGGAGTAGCTGGACCAATGGAAAAAGACCAATTGGCAGCACAGAGGGAAACCCATCTGAGCTGCTGAATTGTGGCAAGACATTGCTGCTCAGGTAGAAGTTGGCTTTTCAAACATTGGTATACACATTTAGTGAAGTCTACCTGGTTAGTTAGCTCTAGAGGCTCTACCAATCAAGCTGGCCTTCCCAATCAAAACCTCCATGTACCATAGAAGGGGATAAAGTCCCTGTGGTGCATATGAGAAATGTGTTGGGGAAGAGAGTTTGGATCAGTCCTGCCTCAAGCAAAAGCAAATCCATCTGTGGGATTGTTTTTGCTCAAGGACCTGGGTGCATTTGGTGCATAATGCAAAGGGATGGGGGAATGTGATATGTACCTCAAGGGGATTTGATTTTTGGGTGAGAACAGCCTGTAATGTTGAATTGTATAATATTGGCTGCTGAATGCCACTGCTGCTGTGTGCCAAAACTACCATGAACAATGAGGAATGATTGCTCTAGATACACCAGTCATGAGCAGCAACCTGCCGACAGCACGCCATCCCTTCTGTCTTGGAAGACATTTTGGATGGACAGCCATTGACTAAGGGAATGGTACCCATGCTTGTGTGTGTATATATATATATATGTATTTTAAAGGTGTAGGAACTGGGCATGATTTAGATGGTATAGAATAGGGTTGGATAATGTCCTGGTTCTGTCCCGTCCAGGACAGGGTTAATTTTTGCAGCAGCTGGGAGGGGCACAGCCCAGACCCTGGGATTATTCAATACCTCCTCATGCCATGGGCAGAGGAGACAGAGGGGGGTGGCATTTTTTTAGGTTTTTGGGGGTGTACAGTCAGATGGTGCTGGATTCCGTGTAGTGAGCAGTTGCGTGTGAATCGTTCACCTGTCTTGTACACTCTGCTTTTAGTATTGTTGTTGTTACTGTTCATTTTCTTATTTCGTTGCTGTTTCTAGTAAATTGTTCTTATCATAACCCATGATCTTTACCTTTTTTTGCCTCCAATTCTCCTTTCCAGTCTGCTGCAGGGAGAGATGGGGGGGAAGTGAGCAAGCGGTGCGTAGTCTGAGGTGATTCAGTGGGAATACTAAATTGGGGAATACCATTCCTAAACCACGACAAACACATAAATCTTTAAGTAGAATGCAATGTCCTAAAAATTAGAACTTGTGGAAATAAACTTCCCACTCACCTTATTTTTAAGGGTGAGAGGTGCTCTTAACTTTCTGCCAGTTCTGGGTGAGCTGAAGTGAACTGTTCCATAGAGAGTATAACTGATACTTAATTAGTAGTCTTCATAAAGGAAGTTGCACTTATTTAAGTGTAATTGTAGATCAAACCTACAAATATCTATACTATTGTATGAAGTAAGCTTTTTCAGCAGAGATGATGTCTGTGTACACCTGCTGAAGAAATAACAGCAGCTTAGAAAGATGTAAAACTATATACCAAAATGTCCGTGTTTTTTTTCATAATACATGGTTCAGCCTTTATCATCTCAGTTTTGTTCAGATAAGGCATCTAATTTGTAGGGGTTGTTTTTTCTCTGGGTCAGGTTGCTTTTCTCTTAAACTTCTATTGTTGTGATGAACTTATTTTTTTAGCTGCATTTTGGGTTTTTTTCACTGCAACTTCTTTGAACATAGTTTACGGAATTGTTCTATTAGTGTTTTGCTCTCTTTTCATAATGTGTTGATTTGTCTTTCCTTTGTTTCTAGTTACTTTCCACAAAGTTGCCATACTGCAGGGAGAATGTGTGTTTGGCTTATGGTCAGGAGTGGTCAGTGTATGCAGTAGGATCACAGGCACATGTCTCCTTTCTGGATCCAAGGCAGCCTTCTCACAATGTTAAATCCGTCTGTTCCAAAGAACGAGGCAGTGGTAAGAAACTTGTCAAAGGGTGCTTCAAATGGTTTGCTTGCAGAAGTAGCTTTTAAGACTGCAGTAAGATAAACTTCCAATAAATATGAAGGTTTTTTCATGTGATAGACTAAATAAATAATAGCATATATAGGTTTTGCTTTTATGACAAACCAAATGTAAAAGCAACTGAAATCTAATGAAGGACAACATCAGTGTTTTTATGATCAATTAAATTGCACACCATCCAAATATTACTGAACTTTTAAAAGTATGCATTTACTTATTACTGAACTTCACTGTGCATTTTACTTCTGCTTATTTTTTACTGTGTCTTATTCTGTTTTACTTAATTTCAAAGCAAATCTAGTCTTTGTACCACTATTAATACTGTCTATTCTTGCGTTTTTCTCTGAGGACAGAAAAAAACCATGTTGTCTGCTCTGTCCTATCATATTGGGAGTCGGTGCAGTGAGTGAATGCTTGCTTTGTAATTTTAAAATCATGAGTGAGATGCTTTATTGTCAGTGTGTATTTATTTCCTTTAAATATACAAAAGCTTATTCTTAAAAAAAAAAAGTTTTCAGATTTTAGTGCTGTTTTCCTTTTCTGATGTGAATGCAGTATGTCAAATTGAACCTTACACCTGGGCCAAGCCTGAGGGTTTGCAGGGTACATGGTCCCATAAGCTTCTTCCCATACCCTTTATTTTCAAGCATGAGAAGACACTGTGCTGTGATGCCCATTTGAAACTATATTAATCCCAGAGTAATAAGTTGCAGTCCTTATTTAACTTGACTCTAGGCATTCATCTCTTCATTGGGCAAGTTTATTTAAAAAATGCATGTAGGCAAGGATTAGGAAATTTTTATTTATGTGGTTACTAGACTTTGAACAGTGCTGTCTAGATAAATGACAGGGTCTGCTTCTTTCAGATACATAAGTTTCTATAATATGAGAAAATGTCATTTACTGGCTTGTGTTTGTCACTTGAACATCTTGCCAGCAACACCCCTTATCTTGACCCACTGTTAGTGAGGGCTCTGTGAAGGTCCTGACACTATCACCCTTCAGTATCATAGGGAAGAAATACCAGGACACTGGAGTGTGATGCCCAGTGGTGACTGGTGGCTAAAAACTTCTATCTTGAATTATGTGATCATCCCTGCTGAGGGGATGACCTATGTGTAGGGAGTATTTCTGGGGTGCTAGTTCATGTCTAGAGAAAACCTTTGTTCAATACTGTTTTCTATTCTGCATAGTAGATTTTGTGTGTGTGTGTGTGTGGTAGAGGCACTTAAGTAATATTAATTCCCAAGATACTGAGTGTTTCAACTTTCTGTTGATCTCACTGGGACGTGGAGTGGTGCAACACCTCTTGAAAGTAGGCTGTTTTATTGATTTGCAGACTAAAATCTGGGTTGACTTTTAAGTGCTTTGAAGTCTTACTTGAATGTGCTTTCAGCTTCTAAATGCAACTGCTGGACATATTAAGTCCATATTAACTTCAGTTCATTAGTGTTGTATACAAAAGCAGATCAGAGAAATGTCACTTAGTAAGACTGAAACTGGGGGTGTTTTTTACCTAGTATAACCCTGTCTGCTCTATGTGAAAAGGTAGCTAATGCTTTTTAGTGCATCTTGTAATAGTTGCTTTTCTTAGCAGCTGTACGGGAAAGTGCAGGCCTTGGACTGTAGTTCTTGATCTGTGAGTGACTGCTTTCTGCTTGATTGGCCTGCAGAGCAATGTTGTGTGCCCTTGACTTTATAATCCTGAAGGCAGCAATGTTAATGCAGTGGACAGAGCTTGCACAGCACAGACTCTGTGTCTACTCTTTGTGTAGGACATGCTAATGCATCTTCATTTCTTTCTGGGATTTGTAGAGCTCCCTGCCTCTCAGGAGTAAGACTCAATTTGTTGACCCAAATAGTCCAGGTCTACAGGTGGTAGAGTGCTGAGAATGTAGAAGAGCTTACTATGATCAGTTTTAGGCACAGATGGTGCTTTTAGTTTGATGGGAATGATTAATCTGAGGTACTTCAGCCCCTTAGGAGCCAATTTGAAGTGCTGTTCTTGAAAACCTGTTCTAAACATCCACTTAGTAGTGGGTACATCATGGATTCCTTCAGTTTTCCTTCAATTTTTTTTATTAGAGAAAGATTCATAGTTGTTCTGTATTTTATAGCTTTTTATTAATTAATTAATTGCATTGAAAAGTATATGCCATCTCTTTCACATTCCATCCAAGGCAGTTAAGCAATAGAAGCAATAACCATGGGAATATAGAAGACAGAAAACTGATGGACTAAGCGGGGGGAAAACAAAGAAGATAATACCTTTCTTATCCAGGATGTTTAATGATGAGCCAACAAACCCCCGGTTTTGACTGGTTCTGTGGTGGGAACTTGCCCTAGTAATGAACTTTGCTCATTATAATAATAAAAAACACACCCCTAGCTCAGGTACCCTCTACTCAAAAAAACCACTACTCATTGAACATGTGCCATGATTTCTTGGGACACTATGCCTTTAAACTGAAGCAGAGAAAGGATAAGCCAATAGAAACTTAGACAAGTAGTGACTTAAGCAAGATATGCTAATAGCCTAACATTGTAACCTTATAAGTAGGCCTTTGTGTGCCTCAGTGTGCTGGTTTTGTGGATCTACAACCCAGCACCCCTTTCTGCTCAGAGCTGTAAATAAATCAAATACCTTGACTCTGTAGGGATCGGCTTCTTGCACAGCAGGTGAAAGAACCTGGTTTGGGACAACAATGAAGGGGAAGAGATGTCTGTCTTCCAACTTGCTCAGATGCATTTGTAGTTCTCTGAATTAATGTAGAGATTTAGCAGGTGTGAGACTTGCACAGTGGTTTCCCATCTATTAAGCCTGCAGCCAAGACCACCTCATATCTAGAATACAACAATGTGGCCTTGCCTGTTCTAAGTGTGTTTAACAGATGCTGGTGGCTATGGATGTGACATCAGGTTGTGGAGGTGGAAGAATGTGTTTCTAGTTAGGACTGTACAGAGGGGAAGGGTAAACTGCATCTACACCTCTTTGATGTCTGCTGTCCCATGTACTGCTGGGTGTATTCCAGTATGTCACAAGTTTTGTGATGTTCAGCCTCACTTGGTACAGTGACAGCAGTTGACGTGGATGTAGCCGTCATAACTCACTCTTTTCCCTGTTGGGGAAGATGAAATAGGAAAGCCTTATAGATATGATTACCTTGCAAAAGATGCTGAAAATATGGAAAGTATAATCGAAATTGAGATGAAGACAAGGTTTGAGTTAAAGAGTAACTAAGAAACAATGGTATAGCTGGCTGAAGGGAATCCTCCTTCTTGATAGACCAATACCCTCTGCCTAGGCAGGTCCAAAGGTCAGAACAAACCATGCCTACCTGGTAGAAGATTCCCAAAAGCAGTTTTTTAAGGTTTAAAATATAACCCTGTATGGTAATGCAATAATTCTTATAGGTTGCATGCAAATGTTGTAGAGTTTGTAGCTTGTCTCAGATTGGTTAAAGAGAATTAGAATATTCAACAGAGAAGATGATTTATTGTATTGTAAACGGCAAATTGGCCTCTTTTTACTCTGTCTTTTTGCCTCTTTCTCTCTCTGGCCTGCTTTGAGCTGCGTCTTGCAGCTCAGCAGGTCTCTCACACCCATGCTCTTTCACAATAAATTCCCATGCTCTAAACCCATCTTTAGAGATCTCTCGTTTCTATTTTACCCTCATAACCAAATCCCACAGAGTTAAATCCTACATTTCCCTTCCTGTTTGAATGCTTGTTTAGGCTGTAATTCAGTGGTACTTTAAAGAGATCTTAAAAAGCTGTAGGGTTTATAACCTGCCTTCATGTTGTACAGCAAAGAGGAGCATAGATGTGGTGGAGTTTAATCTGCATAGAAGAGTTGTTTGTGTTAGAGTACTTATACAGAACAAACCTTTTGCACAATAAATAGAGATGATAGGACATTTTGCAAATTGCAAATTCCTTCATACAGAATCTCCTCAAGACTATTTCCAAGAGAAGGAAGCTTAATCTGAGTCTTAATTTGAAGATGAGGCTTCAGATTAAGATTTTGTGAAAACAAAATGTATTCTTTTGCTCAATTTAATGACATAACTGAATTGTGTTAGAATGTTTTGCTTGGATTGGAAACTTGTAGCTTCCCATGTGCCGGTGTAACATGGTGGTGCTTTGCTTGTAGCATTCTTAGTCTGTTTTTATTGCTGGGTGAAGTGCTAAAAGTACTAGCTATGAAGTAAGGTGTGCTGGTATGAAAATATTTGAGCAGGGACAGCCTCAAAATTATTTAAAATCCTGGTCTGTCTTAGCAGCAGTGACTAGTGCTCATACTTGCTTACAGCTAGCCTCTTGACCAGCAAAATGCACTTGATAGCAGCTGGGACAGTAATTTTTCTCACATAGTCACTTATCACATCTTGGCAGATAGATAGATAGATAGATAGATAGATAGATAGATAGATAGATAGATAGATAGATAGGGTGTGAGCTTGTGGAGGGAACCAATGTGATGTTCTTTCCTTTTCTGCTGCCCACATACTCATGGTGTGTTCACTTAGAGGCTTGCGAACAAAACAAAACTACTCTTGATCCTAAATGGCTTGTGATCTTTTTTTATCTATCAGAGCTGGGGCCTGCTGAGAATTAAGCTTCTTACTACACATCATCAGTGTATCTGATGGCATCAGAGGAGAAAGGAAGTAGTATATGTAATTGAAGCTGCTGTTTCAATAGCATCAATGAGATTTGTCTGCACTGCTCCATAGCAGTGTGGGGTCCAAACTTTTGTGTTATGGAGAATACTACTAGTAGGTAGTTCCTCTTAAAGAAAATTTTAGACCTCAAGCAGCAGCACTGCAGAGCCAAAGCATCCATTTTCCTTACTGCATTGTATGTCTCTTCTTTGACAGGTATTAGATCAGTGAGCTTCTACGAGCACATCATCACAGTGGGAACGGGGCAAGGTTCCCTATTGTTTTACGATATCCGAGCCCAGAGGTTCCTGGATGAAAAACCTCCACATGCCTGCTATGGACAGAAGCAGAAATTAGGAGGAAGTGAAATTTTAAAGTTGACTACTGGGAAAGGTTGGCTGGTGAGTAGCTTGTAGTTGTAGGAAACCCTTTACACAGGAGTTTACACTAGTTCTTTTTGTAGTAATGGAAGCTATTATATGAAACGTGTCCCAGTCAGTGATCATGTAACTAATAACTGTAATCTTGAAAAGCAAGAAGTGCTGCAGTATTGTTCTCTTTAAAAACTTTATGAAAGGGTACTGAATGGTTGGTTGCTCAACTTTAAGGCATACTGACTACTTTTCTTATGCACTGATTCATAAATGAACTAGATTTTATATCTTTATATTTTCTAATGTAATCTAACTTCTAGTTTTCAGAACCTCAAACAAAATTAATTATCTTCCTCTAAAAATGTGCTACTCTAATGTGGTACTCAAAGCAAGAGAGATTTAATGTAATTGGGTGCAGTATTAGAAACTGTCCTCCTGAGGTAATGCCATGGCAGGCACTTCAGTTCAATTTCCTGTATGTTATCATAAAGCAGTTAATGGCTTTGCCTAACTTCTCTCCATTATCCTTTGTATCATTGTGATATAACTTTAAAAACTAATGAAACTTGATATCTTCTCTACCCTTCATCTCCCCCCTCCAATGTTTGGCCCCAATGTCCCCAGAAAAAGCTTCAGGACAACTTCGTTATTGATCTGTCTGAAGCTTCAGGAGTATTAACAGAGAAGATCCCTTTTTAGACTCTGGAAACTACCTTCTGCTTTTTTGAAACAAGGTTTTGGGTTTTTTTGGCAGCAGTAATAATCTAAACTTTCCTTTAACAGAATCACGATGAAACCTGGAGAAATTATTTTTCTGACATACATTTCTTCCCAAATGCTGTTTATACCCACTGCTACGACTCATCTGGAACGAAACTCTTTGTGGCGGGAGGCCCCCTTCCATCAGGACTTCATGGGAATTATGCTGGTCTCTGGAGCTAATGATAACTCTTCATAAATGCTGATCTTGACAGATTTCCACTTTTCTTTACCATTTTAAAAACAAAACTGTGTGATGCCATTGACTTCTGGTTTAAATGCAAGTTATTTTGCGGCAGACTTTTTTGTTGGTCTCCAACAGTCTTGTACATCTTTTTGAACCATTGTTTTTGCTTTAACTTCCTTGATCTTTTATATGAAGGGGTTTTTAAATCCTTTTTTTTATTGTATTTACTCCAAATGACTCTTCCCCCGCATTTAGGCTGTCTTGGCCATGTGCCTCCTCTTTGCTGTGACATAGGATTCCTTTCCTATAGCATGGTTGCTGCTGGACTTTCTGTGAAAGTCTAGAGGCTGTGTGTCTGCAGATATTTTGTGTCAGTTCCATTACCTGGAGTGAGGACTACTTGTAATTTAAAAATATTTATAAGAGATAAAGTAGTAGCTTATCTGTAGAGCCTGGCCCTAGTCTGGGTTAATCTTATTTTTTAAAAGTACAAGTCTAATGACACTGTTTATACATAGAGAAGTACAGTCATTTTAATATGTACTCATTGGAGCCCAGGGACAGATTCCCCAGGGGTATTGCCCATCAAGCCCAAAGTGCAGGAGTTTTAAAAAATGCATTTGTATTTGAATTGTAGTTTTCAGCAGTGCCAAAAGGAAATTTGTCCACTGTTCCTTTTCTGCTTCTCCCAGGTATCAGCTTGCACAACTGGAGTTTATATAGGCTCTTCTGTGGTATGGCTATTGCAGGATGACATTACATTGAGGGCCTGAAGAGGTGCTGAGAGGAA
Source organism: Petroica traversi (assembly GCA_025920805.1). NCBI lineage: Eukaryota > Metazoa > Chordata > Aves > Passeriformes > Petroicidae > Petroica > Petroica traversi. The sequence goes on from JAHLSL010013358.1 coordinate 155,796, forward strand.
ATGGGGGCTAGGGACATGAGTGTTCTTGTCCTTCAAAATGAACTAAATCTATCAATTTTCCAGATGAGTCAAGATTCCTTAGTATGCTGCTGTGGTAGTTCATGGGTTCTTCATAAACTGCCTAAAACCCCAGACCTCTTTTTGTCCCAGGTTGTGGAAACTTTTCCCATTTTAGCTGCTCTGGTTGGCCATCTCCTCTAATATGCCAATGGAATAAATAAACTGGTTTTTTTTTCTCTGAAGTTAAAGAGTGCATCTTGGACTTGTCTAATGCAAGCTGGAAGCTTTCCAAGTAGCAAGATAACTTGCTGTTAGCTCACATTGAGCTAGCAGCATCTGTTGTCATCTTGCTTGCTGTAGGAGAGGCTCAGGTTTTCCTTGAATCCCCTGCTGCCTTCTGCAATCAGACTCCCCCAAACTTCATGCGGGACTGGGTGGGGAGAATAGGTCCAATGCCCTTCAGGTTCAGCCATAAAACGTGTGCATTTCAGGGTGATGGTCTTACCTAATACTCACTAAAATGCAGGACTCAAGGGTGCTCCTCCAAGCCTTTTGGCAGGCACCAAGCTTGGCTTGCTACTGACACCTCTGTCCTCTGCTGAAATTAATGCCTTTCCCATGCCCTTGTCACCAGTGGAGCAGAATGTGCCTATATCTCACTGCTTTGGTGCGAAGTAGGTAGTTGGCTGAAGCTGAGAAGAATGACAAAACTGGAACATGCTGTGTTCTTCTGTGTCTGCTGGAGATCACAGCCACCACTGTAGAGTCGCTCTAGTCCCATATGCAGTTCCTGCCAGATTGCTTAGAGCTAGTCCACATGTCTGTGGTCCCTCTCATCTTTGTACTCTATATCTTCATCAGTAATGCAAAGCAGTGAGACTTGGGTTTAATTTCTGGTCAGTAGTGGACACTTGGATGAAAATCCTGCAAGGAATGCAGTTCCCTCCCATCCTGGTCAAAATCCTGTTAAGAGGTCTCCCAGACATGCACCTGTCTCAGAAGTATAATTTACTCACACTGAGCACTGACATGGGTACTTCACAAACAGATCTTTTTGTGGTGTTTCATAATTCTACTTCCTTTGTGGGTTGGTTGCTTAAACTGAATCAGTTCATGGTGAAATTATAAACTATGGAGTAGCAAAGGAACTCTCAAATTTTATGTAGAGTTGTTTGTTGTTTTTTAAAGATGTAATGGTGCCTGTGTTGTTCTGTGATGGCAACTTACTGCTTTGTTTATTTTAGGGGTTTTGAAAAGTGGTAGTATAGAGAAAAACAAATCTTGAAGTATGGCAGAATGTGTATTTCTAGGATTATTCCACCAGCTAGCATGTAAGATCACACTGTCACAGGGAACAATTTCTGGTTAGTTATTTTGTTGGGCTTGCTTTGAGGTGCCTTTTTTTCCCTCTATCCTCTAAAGAAACTAGACACTTGACTCTGAGTGTCCTCTAATTCTGCTGAAACAACTAGTTAGGTGCTTAGTGTCACCAGTGCCAAAGGAAAACTCCTGATCTGGAAACCCTAGCCCTGATGTTGATCTATAAATTTGAAGCATATTCCAGGTCTGGGTGAGGGGGAAAAAAGGGCATTTTTATGGACTAAGCTTTAGCCTCTAAACATGGAGGCTGCTCTTTCTGCAGTCAGCAGTCTCTAGGTTATTGAAGAGGGCACCTTGGCACCCCTGGAAAATGTCCCTCTCTGCCAACTGATCTCCACAAATACCTCAATGTGCGGTCCTAAAGCCTGGTAGTGTGAGTGCCCTTTTCCTCACTTTTTTTCTGCATAGGAAGCTTTGGACAATTCTCAGAAGAATCTGGACAAAGACATAAAAATTCTGAAGTTTCATAAGCTTCTGTGTATTCTGCTTTCCTGGTGCTTTCTTGAAAAGATAATTTCTCATGGGGAGGGAGCCATCCTTGTTGCTGTATTAAAAGCTCCCCAAAAAACTGGGAACAAACTAGGTATAGTGCAGCAAGAACACAAATTGGGCCAAAGAGAACTTAATTTCTAGCCTGTTTCAGTGGTTTTAAATGCTTGTAGCAATATAGCATTATTGATGTTAAGTTTCAGAATATTTTGTGGTTGGTCATATGTCACTTTTGGTCCAGTCAAGGTTAGAAAAAGAGGCAGAGAAAGGTGTTGATATGCCAACTGTCCAAATATAAGTCATAGGAGAAATGGGATAAAAAGCCAGGTTTTCTTACTTGAATTGATTTTATTGCCCTACTGGTTTAGAAATCAGTTGAGAACTGGGATCATGATGAGAGAAGAAGTGGTTTCCCATTGAAGTGCAGGAATGACTGTACAGCAGGGAATCTCTCATCTCTTCATGGAGGCAAGTTGAGTGGACCCTGGTGTTCAAATAGCAGATATATCCCTGATACATGAAATTCAGTCTGGTGACTGAGTTGTGCTCACTGTCTTGCCGTGCTCTGCTGAGACCCAGTGGCATTTGCATTTTCAGGCTGTCTTTTCAAATGTTTCTTAACAAGTTCCTGCCCTTGCTCTTTCCTGCCCATCTGAATGATCTGTTTGGGGTTTCCTCCTCCATCCCAAATCATCCCAGTTTTTACTGTAGCGATATTGTACTTGCAGAGGTGGCCTCTGTTGAGCAGAAATGGGCTTGCTGGCATTTTGTCAAGCCATGCTTGAGACCTTTGATTTGCTTTTTTAAAAAACTGTGTAGACCTTTGTGGCTGGCTCAGACTGGAGAAATGGGTAGTTGCCCTAGTACATGTTTCACTAATGGGAGGATTACACAGTAACAGTCTATTTCTGGGGGGGAACAGACTGGTTTATCTCAAATTAGGCACTTGAAGCAGAGAAAATAGCTTCAATTATAACAGACCTTTGGACTTTTCTTCCTGCTGTCAATTTTTCAGTCATGTGGGATCTTCTGTGCTGCCAGTGAGTGTAGGAACTAGTTAATTTTATCGCTCAGCTCTTTTCAGTAGACTACCATGTTAATTTGGGTATCTTTGGGTATTGCATTTTCAGTATTCGTAATCACAGGTAATCAAATCCAGTGACTTAACTATGGGTTCAGTAATACAATTATCCCTGGCTGACTTGACTGTACAAGGGAGAAAGCTGGAGGAATTACCAGGAATGAGGTGAAGAGTAGAATCATAGATTCTGCTGGGTAGCAATGTCTCAGTAACAATTGGGTGTTATGTGATAGACCTTCCTAAGGAAGCAGAAGCTACTTTGCAATGTTGGCTTGAGCAGAGAAATGAGGGTGGTGCTCACCCTTTTCACCTTATTTCTGGTAATTTCTCCAGTTTTCTCCCTTGTACAGTCAAGTCTGATAGGGAGAATTGATAGTGCTCTCCTTGGGTGCTTTCTGGGATTGCAAAAAAGAAGTGAGTCCATTTGTTTGGTTCCCTCATCTGTGCTACTGGTGTTAGTCCAAGGTGAATAAATTACCAAAGAACAGTTAATAGGTATTTGTTCCTAGTCTCAGTTGTTCATTTTCCACATAGATCCATTTTTAAGATCATAGCAAGAGTACCCAGTGATCTTACTGGACTTAGTCTGTCCACAAAGATTGCATTGACATTGTGGGTGACTCTTGTGACTTCCTTAATGAGAGGAACTCCTGAACTGCATTATGGGGATACATTTGCTGTCTCTATTTTAAGTCTTTGGCTGCTTTTGGTATCTTAATCCTTAAGATACTTATGTTTAGTTATTCTTCTCCAGAATTTCATCCTCTTCCTTCACCTGAGCACTTGCTTTGTATATAGCTTGCAGCTGCCGAGTTAACAGATTAAAGTTATGATCCAGTTATGTCAAGTGGTGGTGTCTTAATTTCTGCCCCTCAGATGAGAAGCACTTACTGACCTTGTGAATTAATATCCCTCACCTGGTACAGATGTGAAATAAAGCAGGCTTTGATGGAGATCACCTGTTTTCTTTGCCTGCAAGAAACCAAGAACAGATGGGCTGTCACTTACTGCATCTTGGCAAAGCATCAGCATCTTTTAGCAGCCAGGTGGGAGCTCTATTTGTGGTGATCTGATAATCTTATTTTCCATAAACCCACTTCTCCAAGGTGTCTGAGAGGTTCTTAGCTTCTATTGCAATTGCTGCTATAACTAAATTACTGAACCTGAGGTACAGCTCATTCCTAGGAACACTTGCAGAACTATGTGTGATGCAGGTGGAGCTGATTCTCTGGCCAGCCCCTGCTGAGCCCTGGACTCATGTGCTAGCCAGGCATATGCTCTCTAGCTTAAAGCCAAGTGAAAATCCCCATGTGCCTTGCTGGCCACCCCTCAGCCAGAATCTCAACTTAAAATGCATTTCTGAGTGTTGCAGTACCTTCAGTAACTTAGTCTCTGAAGCACAGATGCCAGGAATTTGTCTGTGTTGCAGACAAGGGAGAATGGCAAGGAGAATATAGCCACATCTTGTCTGAAGGAATCTCCTGTTTATGCTCTCCCTTGCTTCTGCAAGTGGGCACTTTGGTGCATGTTGAGGATGGGCAAGGGGCACAAGAAAAATGGTGAAAGTCCAGCAGTGTTTGGTATTGCTCTCAGAACTCCTGAGGAATTAAAAAATATAGAGGGGATACTTATTCATTGCTCAGGAAGTACTTGTGAAAGGGCTTAATCAGAAACATTTTCAGAGAAATCAAGTAGATATCCCTGTCATTCTTGTTTCTTTGTGTTAATTTTCAACGATTTAAATTGGGAAGTATCTTTTTGCTTGTGATGCTGGGTTTCTTAATGTGGTACTTGGGTAATTAGAAGAATGCTCTTGACAGAAAGGAATCTTCCCAATTAAAATTAAATGCTTTTTTCTAATGGCCTTTCCCTCTAGTATCCTGCTGGGAGTGTTGTGGTGTAAGAAAGCGCAGACAGATCTAAAACAGAGTGCCAGGGTTGGCAGAGTTAAGAAAATCTGGTCTGCCTAACCATTTCTGTACCTAAAAAACCACCAAGTAAAATACTTGATTGTATACAAATTCTGGTCATTGGACTGAAACTGAGAGGGTGTATAAAACCCCTGCAACATAGTGTGAGGTTTCTATAGTCCTAGAAATTGATTCTTTGACCTCAGAATAAAAATGTAGGAGCCAATATGTTGTTTTCTTAGGAGCTGCTTCTCTAGATTCCCTTATTAAAAGGGAAAATTCAGGTGCTGAATCTTAAAATCTCATTAAACTTGTACTTTTTATTTGCCCATTCACCTGGTCTCCTTTCCTTTTCAAGGTCTCCCACAGTCTCAGGGTATATAAATCACTATGACTCATCCAAATAATGCCAAAACAGTCTAACCAGAGGGTAATGTGCCTTCCTCTTCTGGTACCTTCATCTTTGTAAAGTTATCTCTCAAACTCATCACTATCTTAGAGTTGGGTACATGCACCGTCTTTTTCTAAGATGTATGTGTTGAAGTTTCAACATGTTTGTACTGTTACTTGTGGCTTGTTCCATTTGTGTTAGGATGTGGTGTAGACACAAATCAATACACTGGTTTTTCTTGGTATCGGTCTTACCTGTGACATCTATCAGTGCTTGCTTGTATGTTAATGTATACACAAATACTGGATCTTCCCCATTGCCTATGATCTATATGATACGCAAACTACACAAGGTGTTTTAAAAAGTGCAGTGGTCACAACTTCTTGCCTGAGGGTATGATGTCTTACTGTGAATTGTTTGTAATGGGTTTTTTCCCAAATATATTTAATAATATCCAAAGCCTTGAAAAAGAAATCAGGGCTTGCTGATACTTGTTGGCTCTTGTTCTGAGTCCAGGGTCTGACGTTTGTTAACAACTCCTGCAAATCCACCCATCTAACAGCTTTTCTCAGCTTGCTGTTTCTTTCATGAGCTGTGTCAGAAACAGCACTGGATCCCGAACTGTCACAGAAGCTGTCAAGTGAAATAGTAACAACTCTTAAAATATTACAGCGCGCATTTTTAACTGCCAGGTAAAACTGTTCAAAATTAATGGTGCAACTTGCAAATGGAACAGTGGGAAATTGCAGATGTGTGAAACTAGCCTGTCTGCACATGGGGCTCAGTATTCAGTTACCTTGTAAATTGTTTCTTCTCTCTGAAAAGCAGTGGTTGGTTTTTTTTAGTTTTTATTTTTCATACAAAGACATTACACATTTGGCTTTGTTTTCTAAATTGGCAAAGGATATCTTTGCTCTTAAACTGACATCTGGAGTTTAGGCTAAGTTTCTGTCTCTTATGCAGCTAGAGGATGGTGTGATTGATACAGAATGTCCCTTCCCAGCTGTAAGGGTAATTTGTTCATAAGAGCATAGAAATAGGAACACTTCTTCACTTACTGTGGCCTTCAATGGATATGCATATCCATAATTAACTGAAGTACATTACCGCACTCTGTTGATCCATAAGACTACCTTTGTATTTAGAATCAGAATCATTAGTCATCGGTGTATTGACAAAAAATGGTCACAGAACTCTAATGTATGTGTATTTCCTGTGCTAACTGCATCTGTTTTCCCTGTACCTCAGTGCAGACTTAATCTCGAGTTCTCTTTTTAGTTCTTGCTAACTTTGGAGTTCCTTCAAATTCATTAAGGTCCTGGTTTTACTACAGTCCCTTTTCAGAGTAGAAGAGATTGGTTTAACTTTGTTTTCTAATCTTTAGCACTTTCCTCCCATTTCTTCTTAGTTCATCTTTAACAATAATTTCAAAGCTGCTTGCCTAGTCTGAAAAATATTGAGTCATAATAAAAAGAAAACCTGTAGCCCACTGCAGAAAGATTGCTCTGTGCTTTTACCATAAACTTAAGTGGCTGGCTGCCCACCTTGGAAGGGGAGACTCCACTCCTGCATACTCTACAGAAACTGAAATTCTCTTGCGTCTGTATTACACAGCAGATGTCAGCAGATCAGGAAGTGGATGTTCCCTGCATCTGCACCCAGTTTGTTAATCTGATCAGTAGTGCTTTAGTCAACTAGAGAGCTGGCATCTTTGGCTGCTACTCAGTGTTATAACTAAATTGAAGGCAAAATCAAGGGTGCATTGGTGACTTTTTGCTGACTTGGTCCCATTTAAAGGCTTTCTCCACAGACCTTTTTGTCTTTTGCATATTTCATGGATTATGAAAAAACTGTGCTATCGTAGGGCTATGAGCTAAACTGTGCTCAAAAGGCAAAAGTTATGAGCTTTGGCTAGCAGTAATGCCAAAGGCTGGCTATGCTCAGAGATGAGCTGGTAATGGAGTGTTTGAGCAATGGAAGCCTTGAGAGTTCCACAACAGTCCTTGCTGGTCTTTCCCAAGCACTGTTCGGCAATATCCCTATTTAAAACCAAAACAGGGATTGCATTGTGCAGTGGAACCTGCTGAATTTCCTAGGTTTGAGAGAGACTGGAGAGAAGAGTCCAGGTTCCATGTGTTTTAAATACAACTTAAAACCAGTGCACCCATACTCCCAGATCAGCACCACTTCCTATCTCTCCCTCCATTTAGATGGGAATTCAAAAGTAAACTCAGCAATACATGATCTGGTTGTGTGCTTGCAGGTGGAACATGGGGTTCTTGAAATTTGAGAATTGAAATTTCTTATGTGGAAGAACTCTGTGGGTGCACGAGCTTGGATCTTGGATTACAGTTCTTCTGCCAGCTTGCTAAATGCAATTAAGTACTCTGGACTCTTCTGAAGAACTGATCATTTTAGGTCATCTGTGTGTTGCTTGACCACATGGACAATGTAACAGTGATTTTTACAGCTTGCTTTCCACATGTCAGTCACAAATGACTCTTAATTTTTCATGTGGAGGAAAACTTAATTTGATCTGGAAATGTGGACATGGACTGTGGGATTGAGGGCACCCTCAGCAAATTTACTGATGACACTGAGCTGTGTGGTGCAGTCAACACACTGGAGGGAAGAGATGCCATCCACAGGAACCTTAACACTCTTGAGAGGTGGGTCTGTGCAAGCCTCATGAAGTTCAAGAAAGCAATGTGCAAGGTCCTACTACTAGCTCATGTCAATCCCAGACACACTGACAGGTTGAGCAGAGAAGTGCTTGAGAGCAGCCTTGGGAGAAATACTTGGGGGTGATGGTTGATGAAAAACTCACCATGAGCCAACAGTGTGAGCTCACAGCCCAGACACCAACAGAATCCTAGGCTGCATTAAAAGGATCATAGCCAGCAGGTCAAGGGAGAGGATTCTCTCCCTCTGCTTTGCTCTTGTGAGACTCCACCTGGAGTAGTGTCCAGCTCTGGGGTCCCCAACAAAAAAAGGACATGGAACTGTTGGAGCAAGTTCAGAGGAGGGCCACAAAATTGGTAAGAGGACTGGAGCACCTCCCCTACAAAGACAGGCTGAGAAAGTTGGGGCTGTTCAGCCTGGAGAAGGGAAGGTTGCATGGAGATCTCATAGCAACCTTCCAGTATCTGAAGGGGCTACAGGGAAGATTGAGAGGGACTCCTCATCAGGAACTGCAGTGACAGGACAAGTATAATGGGTACAAATTGAAAGAAATTAGGAAATTTAGGTTAGATATTAGGAAGAAATTTTTTCTGTGAGGGTGATGAGATACTGGAACAGGTGGCCCAGGGAGGTTGTGGATGGCCCAACCCTGGCAGTGTTCAAAGCCAGGTTGGATAAGGCCTTAGGCAACCTGCTCTAGTGGGAGGTATCCCTGCCTATGGCAGGGGGGATTGGGACAAGATGATTTTTAAGGTCCATTCCAACCCCATAACATTCTATGATTCTATGTATCTATTGAGCCTAATTTTCCATCTTGCATTAACCAAGTTACTGTGTTCACATACCAGAAAGATGTTGCTCTTTGAAAAAGCATGTTAGTGTATGTGGCAATGCCCCATGCGCTTTTTAAATACATAGATCTGTACATTCTCATCTGAGTATCGTTAAACATGCTGTACTCTGGCATATAGGTCTTTTACTACTGCCCTGTTACATAGATAATTGTAATTAACTGCAGTTTGGGTTTTTCCACTACTTGAGGCTGCGTGATCTGAAAATTGGTGAACAAAAAGTATTTGTGCATCTTATTGTGTGTATCTCTAAATAAAATGTATTTATATAGTGTGTTGGCTTGGCTGATGGTTTCCTTTATTTTGTAATCATGCCACTTCAAGTAAATCCAGGGCAGTTGGGTTTCTCCTTGTAACAGTTCCGCTTCTGTGTGGATGCGACTGATTCAAAGGAGACAAGGTAAACTGTTGTTTTTCCTTCACCAGTGAGTGGATTGATATCCCAAGGGGATGTTCTCAGGTTATTCCTGTTTTTCATAGCTTAAATATCAGTCCTGTTCTCTGCATAGCTGCAGTAACACTCCTTGCTTCTATAGTAAATGTATCTAATGGCAGAGTTGGGACTGTTACAGTCTTCAAAGCATGTCCTTCCTGTTCTCTTCTTCTGGTACCTAATTTGTTCTGAGGCATGAGTTTCCTTTTAACCATGTTATTTTTCTAAGAAATATTGTACAGCACAGATACCTATAGGTGGATAGTTAGGTATAGGACTAAGGGTTTTAGGGAGACGTTATGTACTGAAAGTGCAGCTGTAGCACTAGATCTTTCACCATATTTTCATTGCATAGGAGAGTGAAGCCTCTGTCTAGCTGTCCTATTTCCCTGCCTCCTCTTGCCTGCCTAGAATTGGGAAGGTTATTTTTTGGAGAGGAGGAATGTCCTTAAAACATTTAAGCTTTATGTTGAAGGTTAAAATCATGTGCCTAAAAGCAGCTTCTGCATCCCCATCTTTTTCATACTTGACTTCACCCTGCAGTGCTAATTTCCATGGTCGTGGACAAACTCCAGCTTTGTATGCAAGCTATGGGAGACCATGTATCCAGATTTGCCATATCTGGTCTCTGTAGTATTGTAGTAGGCATTACAGAGGAGAGTCTAAAAGACATGTGAATATTATCCTGTCATCCTACTGAGCCTTATACCAAAACTGAGAGATGCAAACAAGAAGCATTCATGGCCCTGGAGACAGGCAGGAGATGATGGATTAGATGTGTGGTGGGATGAAGCTAGAAGGCATTGGTAGTAATGGTTCCTGGCTTGCATCCTGTCACAGCCATGGATTTGGATGAGCTTGTGCCAACTCCTCAGTGTGGAAGCTGTATCTGAACTGCTTGAGCTGTGCTCTATTCCTAGAGGGTTATTCTTGCTGCTGCTTCTCTTTAACACAGAACAGGTCTCTTGCCAGACTGATGCTTTTGTTTATACCCCTATACCTCATAAGAAAGTGAGAAGAGGGTGAAGGAACAGTTGTAGCTATAGAAAATGCCCTGGCAATCAGGGTTACTAACTCTCCAGTTGCATCACATGAGCCATCAAGTACAGCATTCAGATGATGTGAGGCCTGTCAGCTGACTTGTGGGACCAAAAAGGATTGGGGATGGCTGAGGACCTCATGAAGTATCAAGACAGTCAGTACTCCTCAAGCTCCTTCTAGATGTATGTCTAGCTTAAATCTCAGCAATAAAGAGTCCAAATCTTCCCCCAGCAGCTAATTCTAGCATTCATTTATATTGTCCCATCCCATCTTGCAGGTCCCCTTGCTTTCCTATTCACTGGGTAGATGAAACAGTTTGTGGGGCAGCTCATCTGTTTTTGTTGAAAGGGATTTTTAAGTGTTTCATGGCAATGGTCTTCACTTCTTATACTGAACAGTCCAGATTCCCTCAGCGTTTTCTCACTGGCTATGCTTGGCATGTACATGTGTGGCCATTGTTATTTCTGGCTGTCGAACCAAGATCCATTGTATTTCTTGGCCTGGAGCCTACAGCATGTCTATGCTGCTGCTATCGACAGCTTCTTTTCCTGTACGCTACAAATGCAGTGCCAGTGGACATTGTCCCTTTCAACATTCAATCTGCTGCCTGCCTCCAACTCCCAGCCCAGCTGTTGCAGGTTTGCTTGGATGTGATCACTTCCCTTCTTGGGTGTATTTTGTTTCTGATCTTTGTGATGAGATCTCAACTCTTGCCAGCTGGTGGCACCGCTGTTACAGAACAAGGAAGCCAAAACAAGATAGCACTGTGGGAATAGTTTCACACTGTTCTGTTAGTTCTTCCTAGCCATAGCTGTACTCATACTGTCTGCTTCTGAATGATCAGGATAATATTTCTCGATTCAAGGTTCTTTCAAGGTTCAATAAATGGATTAATAAATGAAGAGATGCCAGAAACACAGTGCTTGAACTGTTCTTTCAACAAGGGCACCCTGTTCTGTCAGAGACTGAAAGCGAGCAAATTCGGAGTGGATTAGAAAACAAGTACCTTTGTGCTTTGTCTCGCAACCTCGTCAGTCCCTCCCAAGCCTTCTCATCTGGCAAAACAAATGACAGGCTGGCTTCAGCCCCCTGCAAGGCTCAAGGGACCATGCAGCCAACATGGCATTTGGGACCTACTGATCAGCTGCTCCAAAGTACCACCCTACACGGAGGGTCTTACCGTTCCCTCTTCATTAAGGTGTACCACGAGCTGGGAGTGGTAAGAAAGAAGCCACAGGCCTTAAAGTGCTGAACTGCAGTCAGGTCAGATTGACAGTTGCTTGGACTGTTTGTGTCAAAAACATAAACAAAACATGGATTGTGTTCCAGGGATGCTGAAGTTTCGGCAGAAAGATTTGCAGCCCCTATAATTGGTGCCTGTGGGTATTTTGCCTGTGTTATCAAGTTTCCCTGTTCCAGGGGTTTCCTCTCTCTACAGACCCACTGCAGTGCCTGGTGCATGTTGAACATTTGGCACATGGACTCATCTACAACAGAAATTTCAGAAATTCTAGATAACTGGAAAGGGTGTAACTAGATTTAAGGTTGCCTTTGGGGAGACACAAACTGGCACTTGCTGTAAAATTCCTCTCCATATAGCTACTGTATTCTAGGTAAATATTCACCTAGGGAGCAATACTGGCAAATTTCTAAATGTATATGAGCACTAAAAGAGGCCTCAGAGCCAAGAGGGTGAGGAACAGTTGGTCAGCGCTAACAAAAACACCTGGGAAAGTGTGATCCATTTCTTCATGTGCTGTAATGGCAGCCTGCATTCTACTGCTGGACACCATACAGCAACCAGGCCAGCAAGGATGCCAGTAGAGAGCTATTCAGCTATAGAAACTTCTGATCTTGTTCTCTGATGAAACCACTTCATAAGAGACTTTTCCAGGAAAGAAATTGTAGGAGTAATGATGACTTGTCATGTGTATTTATAAGAGCATCTCTTTCCTGTTAATTATAGAAAGACAACTTTAGCTCTTTACCTATATGAACAGGATTTTATGCCAAAAAAATTTTCCTGTGAAAGCTGGAGAGGGACCTTTTGCATGCAGTAATAGGACAAGGGGTAATGGCTTCAAATTGAAAGACAGTAAGTTTAGATATGATCTTAGGAAGAAATTCTTTACTGTGAGGGAAGTGAGTGTGGCAGGACGGGTCTACCCCCCCACACTTCCTACATACCAGAGATAATAGGTACATCAGAGATAACCCAGGAGTCGAAGGACTCAGCAGGAGTCATCTCTGGCGCCAAGGAGGCTCAGACCTTAAGAATAAACATCCTAGTCTTGAGAAGAGATGTAGGAAGAGATAAAGGAAAATATTGATGACTGAGAGACACTGTTTTACCCTATAAAAAGATATATGAGTTATCACTGAAGCAGAAGCTTCCATACACACACACCATGCGTAAGGGGCTTCTCCCCGAGTCCTGGACCAGGCTCATGGTTACTTCTCCGAAGATCGAGAGAAAGGATCTAGATGTGTACTGCACCAACGATTGGATGGTAAGATACATTGAATCCTAAGCTTATACTATTTCTTCGCTAGCTGTAACTCAAAGGTACCTTATCGTGCACTGTATAAAATCTACTGGTAGTTTTTCCTTTTTGTTTTTACACCTGTGTAGCATTAGTTTTGATTTAAGTCTTACAGTCAATAGTTTTCTCGTCTATTAATAAATAATTTGTTATATAATAGACAGGATCAGTCATTATTAAAAGAACTTGCGAATGGGAGGGGGTTTTGAGATGCTGGTCATCTTGATAAGATTACTACCTGCTGCCAGAGGCCTGGGCAGTAGGCAAGGACTTATTTAACTCCCAAACCCATTCGTGACAATTTTGGCGTAGTCGAGCAGGATAATGACAAATGACTCAAAACTCCAGACTAAAGACTTAACAGACTATTATACAGAGGCACAATTAAAGAAATTCCAGAGTTAACAACATCACCTGGGTAACTTCAGACTAAAGACTTGACAGACGTTTTACGGAAGCACAGTGTCCCTTCCAGTACAGGAGTGGATTGAGTAGGAAAAATTCCAGGAAAACATAACTGGAAATTCCTGTGTAGTATTAGTTTGTTTTAAGTCTCATATCTAATTTAAATGTTGAATTGAATTCTAGCAAAACCACAAAAACTCTCTCTCTTAAAGAGAGAGAAATTCGAGAACTTAAATTGAAACCCCTAATTAAAGCTGAACTCTCCGAAAGACCCCAAGGTGAACAGAGGAGAAATATGTTCACAACATTTCCCTGCAATTCCCTACCATCACCAAATCTCCAAGAAAAATGTAGACATCTAAGGAGATTTTGTTTCACAGGGAAAATTGAAGTATTATTGAATAATATAAAAATTTTATATTCTGGGCTGTGAATGTCCTATTATATCATAAATCAAACACTCCTGACTTATTAAATACACCCCAGGCAGGAGGCGCATGCAGTCAGATAAAGATAACTTTACTACAACTGCTGAAAAATCAACTGTTTACAAGTAAAACACAAACTTGCAGGTGTAAGTATCTCAGACTCTGCAGAGGTAATTCTTGCCTTCTAAATAAACTCTAAATGTACTAAGAATTATTTAGTAAAGAAACGAGTAACAATTAATTTGACTTTCAAGTACTCTTAGCTTCTTTTAGGCAGCTAGGAGAAGAAAAGCGGCAATTCAAACCCTTACTCTCACAAAGAAAAAAAACCAAACCTAACTCTTCTTTACAGCAGGGGAAAAAACCCTAGAAGCCAAACATCCTCGAAACAGCTTCTCCACATTCCTACATTTTAACAGCTTCTAACTACCCCTCTTAGCTTCTTTGTGAGAGCAAAGAAACTTTTAAAAACTTGTAACTAACAGCAGAGTTTAAAATCTCTTTTAAATACTACTACTATAGGACCCAAAAAAACTAAATTTGAGTTTTAAAAGACATAAAATTAGAATTACTTAAACTAACTCTTGTTAACTAATAAAAAGTTCCATCACTTACACTACTAAAGTCTATTTTGATATAATTAAGATTTTTAAAACAATAGCATTCTATCTATAATGTATTTTACTTACAACACTTCTGTTTAACTAATAAAAACAAGGCAAACATAAGTCAGTATTTAAAATTGATTCTCAAAACCTAATCCTAGTACAGAAAAACTTTCCACTACGGGTGTCCCAAGTACATGTTACACGTAACAGTTTATATGCCAACCACCTTCTACTAAATACCAAATTCCTTTTTAGGAAAGTAAAATTCCTAAATTTTCTGCAGTAGTCACAGAACTCACTCAGACACTTTAGATTTCCTTTTAAATTATGTCTGTGTGTATATGCGGTTTACCTGTGTGTGTATGTATGTGACTACCTTAATCCAAACGGCCAAAACCGCCCTCTGGGTTTTAACTCTACAGTACTAAAAGACACTGAAAGGAGGTACAGTGATTGGGAAAAGGGATTACTATCTCTAACCAGAGCTGTCAAGCAAGTAGAAAAAATTCGGCAACAGCAACCTGTAGCAATTCAAGGACCTTTCAATCTCCTAGCCAACATTAAAAATGACAGTGCACCCCCTGAGGGCATGACTCAAAGGTCCACAGTTCTGCAAGTAGTATGCATATCTCTCAGGAATCACAGACCAGATAAACATTACTGAGGGGCCAACAAAGCCTACAAAACTACAAATAACAGTAACCCCGGATGTGCTGGCTTTGCAGCAAACATACAAACACAGTCCTATATTGGATACTCCTGCCTTTACTGTGAATTCCAAAGTAAAAGGTGTTTGGTTCACTGATACTTCAGCTAAACATGTTGATGGTAACTAGAAATATAAAGCAGTAACTCTGAATATTGAAACAAGAGCGGAAGTGATAGAAGAAGGATTGGAAAGTGCACAGGTAAGAGAGTTGAAAACTGTATTACTGGCAGTAAAAGAAAATACAGAAACGGTATATGTAAATTTATATGCTGTATGGACTAGTGCCATATGACGGCTGTGTTAGTAAGGCAAGTAAATGAGAAAACTGTAGCACTGGTAATAAAAAGAAAGACAAAGATTGATTTATTCGAATGCAATATGGGCTGGTGCCAATGATGATTGTGTCAATGCAAGTGTTAGATTGACAAGCGAATGGAAAAGAAGTTTGACAGAAAGAAAATTTGAATGTTTGTTTTTACAGGTTAAGTCCTCAAAAATCCTTATAGGTTTGAGTTAAAACTCCTACAAAATGTTACAATTCTATTGTAACAACAAAGTGTATTACCTACAAATTAATCCACTACACTAATATCAATTTACTAAATAATTGTACCTTATTTTTACAACACAAAATGAAGACTAGCCAATGACCAGAGAGATGTGTAAGGACATTCTCACACAGTATCCTCAGTGCCAGCTGAGATTTTAACAAAACCATTCAGATCTAGCAACACCATTACACATCAAGGATAATAAGACACTCTGGTCAACCTAGCAGGTTGATTATATTAAACCTCTAAAAACATCTAATAATTACAAGTACATACTAACAAGTATGAAATGATATCTAAATTATTAAAACCACTGTCTCAAAACTTAGCGACTGGTTCTCCAGTCTCCCTATTCCAAATTCTATTCAGAACAACAGTGGCTCACACTTCACCAGTGTGGTGGTACAGGATTGGGCCAGAAAGGAAGGTATCAAATGGATTTTTCATACACCTTACTATTCCCAGGCAAATGGAATCGTATCTCAAACCACACAAGCCTGGGTGGGACAAAAGTCTACCTTCTGCACTGTATCAAATAAACAATCAGTATGGGCCTATGGGCAGCCCGATTTCACGAGCTTTCCTAACTCCTATATCTTTTGAAACAAGTCCAAATGACAAAACTAAAACTTTTCAGAATAACTTAACAGTAAGCCAAGCAATCATGGTAAAATTACTTCAAATTTAGAATCATACCAATGACTCTAACACACCTGAGGGCCAATGGCCTAGATAACTACTAATTCTGGTAACCATCAACGCAGAATTAGCTGTCGATAGGTGTTCCCCACATTCTAAACTGTCTGTATTTATGTAACAAATCTAATTTTACTCTGAACCAAAACCAAGTTTCTCAATGAAACCTCACAAACAGCTGCTACACTACCCTCGTCTAACAGCAATGAGCACAACGCTGAGTTTGCAACTAGAGGCCAGAAAGAGAAACACTACCATAATTCTTTATAAAAAACATGTTTATTATTGCTTTAAGTTCTGTTGTTTTAATTTCTCTAATAACTTTGAATGTTCAAGTATACTATCACTAGACAAAAACTAGGTGTGTATCCAGATGTGGAACAAGAAACCATTGAAACAACATTGGAAGGACTGTTCACTACCTGCACAGCTGTGAAAACTACAGAGACTCTTGGACTACTAAAAACAAAGAACACTAACTCTTCACATAGAAGAACCTACAAGACTGGACTGCACACCAACCAGTAAATCTGTTGTATTCAAAAATGTTAATTATAATAATTGCATTTTTTTATTTACAAATCAATGCTGAATGGCTAATTAGCCACCCTGATAAAACTTTACAATTAACCATTATGAAAGGAAAACTAGAGCAAGATGTCATTATTCCTAAAAACCAATCCAATCTGACTCAGATGGAACAAATGCTATCTGATCCTTGGAGGAAAAACTCCCATCTCAAATTAATACAAGCTGTGACACTGGTAACAAATCACAGCGATTGCTGGATCTGCTCTCAGTTCCCTATATGCAAATAATGGGAATCCCCACATTAAACATATTTTCTAAGGGTATTCCTCCTACCAAAATGATGCTCATGTTAGAGGGAAAAACAACCCCGACCTTAATAGACCAACAAGTCCTAACAGTCGATGTAATAGCCATAGAAACCTCCTGTATTCACAGATGCCTTTGGAGACCAGGGGAAAATCTACGCCACAAAATCGATTTACCTAAATGTCGTTCAAAGATTATGGTAAGAATCTATCCTAAGTGCTACTCATTTAGCTGTAACTACAAAACACATTTTAACCACACACAGGTGGCCTATTCCAGACAATATGGGATACTACTGGCTTTGTGGGAATCAAGCTAGAAAAGCTCTCCCCCCTGGATGGCAAGGAATATGTACCATTGGAACTGTAGTCCCAGAAATAGATACCATTGATAAATCAGAATTCCCCAGAGGGCACGTGCGATCATTTATGATGAAGTACAAACAAAATTTAAACCCCTTGGTTGAAAGATCCACTATTTTCCATAGATTTGTGCAAGGGTTTCTACCACGGCTAGGAGTGACAGAACTAGAACAGGCAATTGTGAATATGTCCGTAATTATCGAACAAATAAAAAATCAAACAAATGATGCAATCAGTACTTTTCAACAAGAAGTTACCAGTCTCTCAAAGGTAGTAAAAGAAAACAGAATGGCTTTGGATTTACTTTTAACTTCCAAGGGTAGGGTATGTACAGTTATTAATACTAGTTGCTGTGTATATGTTGATCAAACTCTAAGAATTCAAACTAATCTAGAAGAAATTAGGAAAAACACTGGAAGTTTACATGAAATCCAAAAGGATCAAGAAACAGATATATTTAATTGGATAACCTCATGGATCCCAAACTTAAAGACATTCATGAGAAAACTAATTGGCATAATAATTATAGTTCTAACATTAATGTTTAGTGTATGGGCCATATTCCAAATTTGCAAAATTGGATTCAACAAATTAAATAAATCTAATAATAAACATTTCCTCTAAAAATCCCAAAAAATGAATTCACATTTTTTCATATAATATTAACACCTTATTTAGTACTATTGAAATACCAAACAATCTAATGATGTAATTATCTTGTCTTAATTGTTTTACTTGATGTTTATAGGTCACTTGTAGTTTTACAAATGTCACTGTAAAATAATTGTGCCTTCACTCTGATTATCACAGTAGATAAAAAGGATTTTCCCTTGATGTAACTCAAATTTTCAAAATCAACTTTAACCTTCTTTTTTTCCTCTACCTCTTTAAGATAAACAAAATTTGAATTTCAACACATCCTTAATTCCCCTAAGACAATCAAACTATTTTGTAATCCTATATGTTAGTATATTATTATTATTATTATTATTATTATTATTATTATTATTATTATTA
>JAHLSL010013358.1:176547-190177 GCA_025920805.1 Petroica traversi
TCTCTCTCTCTCTCTCTCTCTCTCTCTCTCTCTCTCTCTCTCTCTCTCGGGCCTTGCGATGGTCATGTGGTCTCTGCCAGTGCCATTTGAGTGAGGGATTTCAGTTTCTGCGCTGAGGGAGAGGGAGAGCAAGGGCTCGGCCCTGCCTGTCCGTGGCTAGAATTTGTGACCCAGCTGTGCCTGAACCCTGAAGGGCCCAGCTGCAGCTCCAAACCTCCCCTTCCTCCCCCTCCAAAAGGGGGGAGGGGGGGAAAGGGCCCAGTCTTACCGGGGAGAGAGAGAGAGAGCAGGGGACCTGCTTCTCTGGCAGCAAAAAGATAAAAGGACCTTTTCCCAGGTGACCCTGTCTTAAATATGTTTGTTTTCCTCGATGGCAGAACAACTTTTAATTGGTTTTCATACCTGTCAATACTCAAAACTAGCTGCTTACTGGTTCTGCCTTCCAGGAAGGATGCTGTATTACCTCCTGCCACATAGGTTTCTTCTGAAAGTTACTCTTCCTGGGCAAACCCAGGACAGGGACAAGGAAGGAAGTCCATGGCAACTTCATTCTTCTGAAACAGGCACTTATTGCCTAAATAGGACAGGGGATGTTTGTGTAGGAAAAAGCATTTGTGCATTGACTTTGTTTGAGTTTAAACAAATGGCAACACCTGAACAAAACTCAAACCCTTTTTAGTGAGTTCTGTTCTAAATACAACCCAACAGCTTGCAGATATAAATGTAGATCGGAACCCCTTGTGGGAGCTTGGAAATGCAAATATTGTGACTCTTACGGTGGGACAACTATTGTTGGACCGTTAGGCCCAGGAAACAAGCTGTGTTTTGACCCACTAACTGATGACAAAGGGTAGGAAGGCCCCTTTACTAACAGAACACGGGCTTTGCAAGACAATACTGGATTTGTGGCCAACATGCTTATTGCAGGTTACCTCTAAACTGGTCAGGCATAACAAACCGTTGGTTTTGGGTGGTTTTTTTTGCCACCACAAGTTCAGGGAAATCAGTTAGGAATCAAAATCTATGATGATTTAATTAGAGAAGAGCAGTACATTGATGCATCCCTGGCTGGAAGGAGCACCACAAAATGGGGAAAAGATGAATGGCCACCAGAACGAATTATACAACACTATGGACCAGCCACTTGGAATCTAAAGGAATTAACAACAAGTGCCAGAGAACCCATAATTTGAATGGGATAATTAGGTTACAATCTGTCTCTGAAATAGTAACCAACCAGACAGCTGCAGCTCTTGACCTTTTTGCTGACCAATCTATGTAAATGAGGAATGTGATATTTTCACCATCAGATGGTATTACATTATCTATTAGCAAAAGAAGGAAGAGTTTGTGGAAAATTAAATTACTCAAACTGCTGTTTGCAAAGAGATGACAACAGAAAAGTGGTGAAAAAAATAACAAAGGAAATAAGAAAGTAGCTCATGTACCTGTCCAGACGAGGAAAGGATGGGAATGGGGCACATTTTCATGGTTACCTGGTGAACTATGGGTTAAACAAATGCTATTTCTCCTCTTATGTGCTATAGCAACTCTAATCTTTCTACCATGCATGGCACCTTGCTAAGCGCAGCTCATTCAGCAGGTCATCAAGGGGATGCAGGTAGCAGCCGTGCCTACTAATCCAAAAATAACTATAAAAGGACAGAAAATGATGTCACTGCAAATAATTGCAAAACCAAAGAAGACCCAGGAAGAAAACCTTAAATCAATGGTAATTAACTCTTGTGAAGAAAAAGACAGAGAAGATAAAAAGAGGACGGCTTAAAAGGAACAATATGAATGTATCTGTACAAACATACCATACGAATCTGCTTGTAGATAGGGCTAGGAACTTCTAAACTGTGTAATAAATACATAGTATAATATTGGCTTTCCGCAAGTGTCAGAATGAATATTATGTATCTAATGTTAATCCTTATAGAAGTAGCTTTTGTTATAAAAACATAATGATTGCCAAATGTTTTTTTTCTTTGTTCTAACTTAGATACAGTTGAAAAATAACTGTGTTAAAATGTGCCTAATGTACAATTAGCCATCTGCTTAGTTAGATAACCATGAATGTGACAAGCACCAACCACAGGACATCTCTATCAACAACAACCATCTGTTGGAAGCTGATGGACAAAGGAAGATACTGAACTCTCCTAAAGAGCTATGCATGCTCTAAAAAGGCAGACCCAAGGAGGAGCCATGCTAACGAGTTCCTGGAACATGTAAAATAGCTTGGAGAAAAGTTTGAATATGCATAATCTTCTATGACTATGCAACAGGCTGACGCAATAAGAAATGTATATAAAGAAAGTCTCTGACCATACCAAACGTGCTCTTGGCTCAGTGCCAAGGGTACCCAGCATCCAGGGCGTTGTAACCTTTTGCTCTATTTGGTCCCTTATTGTCTTTTATTAAAACCTTTAAATTTTAACAGGAGACTGGACCTTGTTTTTCACAATTGGGAGCTTCGTCCGGGATCGACACCTCACCTCCGAGACCCCGGGAGATCCCGAGCGGGGGAAGGCGCGCCCCACCCCAATTTAGGCGGCCCTGCTCTGTTTCTTCTGAGGAGGACCGGAGGTTGCAGGTCAACATCCATGGACAAGAAGGGACAAATAAAGCAAAATAAAAGGGTAAAAGGGTTCCCTGAAAGAAAAAAAAAAAAAACTGCGGTGGCCTGGGCCAGAATACAAGAACCAGGATTGGTAAGTATGGCCAGGGGGGACAAATACGGGGGTTGAGTGATGTGTATCTGAGACGTGGGCTGGATATCCCAGACTTGCGAAGAAGGTGCGGTAGTTTCTGAGTGCTGCGGTTCCGTTCTTCCATGAGGACAACGGCCAGTGAGGAAACCAAGTGAAAAAATAAAGGAGTGAAAGATCCCTCGGGGGTAACTGGGACTGAGTTCCAGGGAGGAGTACGACCCCTAGGAAAAAGGGAGTCACGAGTTTCCTAGCACATTTTACAAGGGAACAAGGGACGGGAGTGAAAGTCCCCAAAAGTGCCAGGTTGAGGGTTGAGATCCGAAGAAGATAAGGAAAATTCCTCAAAACGGGGCGTGTGAGATTGACAGAGGATAGGAAAATAACCTACAAGACAGGACATGTGGGGTTAAAAAGTTGAGGAGAATATTCTGAGGATACTATACCCGAGAGCACCTGAAGTTGGCCAATCTAAAAAGCTGTACCTGCGGGTGGATATTAACTAATAATTTGAAAGGTACCTTATTTTCGTGGTGTTCTGTTGTGAGTGAGAATGAGTGAGACACATTAAAGAAATAAAAGTGAGTTTGAATGAATGAATGAAAAATATACGTAATATAGACGGTTGATTTAAAGTGTTTATTGTCTGGAATGTGGGTGGGTAAATTGTATTAGTAAAAGAGGATTTTCTGTGGTGTGAAGGGTAGGTGATCTTTAAGTTATCAGAAGAGTGGGTTAGAGCAGGAAAACAGGGGGCCAGGGACAAACAGATAAAATCCTGGGGAAATGGGACAAAAAGGTAGTAAGTCGGGTTTAAGAAATGGAATACAGAAGGTGCCCCCAGAAATACCCCAAGACAGTCCCCTGGCAATTAAGTTAGGTAACTGGGATATTGACCCTAGTACAAAAGAGAAAAATAAAGTAAAAATTATTCAATATCGTATAACAGAATGGACAAAAAGGGAAATCAGACCAGATCATGTTTATTGGCCTAGATATGGATCTTCTGAGGTTTGTATTTGCCAGGCCTTAAACAAATTTGTAAATTCCAAAGAATCATTGGATCCAGAAGAAAAAGAATATGCTTTCTGTTGGACAGGAGACACAAAACCCCTAGAAGTAAACATTTTTAAGGTATCAAAGACTCCAGAGGCAAAGCAAGTAAAAGAAAAAAAAAAGAAAAAGGCTGGGACCCTCTAGAAATCTTACCAGCTCCTCCTCCTTTCGGCCAGGGAATAATAGACCCTCTTCCACCTATGCTGGGGGCTCCAGCCGCTCTCCCTGCCATCCCGGGAGACCCC
The DNA here is from genome assembly GCA_025920805.1 of Petroica traversi. Taxonomy (NCBI): domain Eukaryota; kingdom Metazoa; phylum Chordata; class Aves; order Passeriformes; family Petroicidae; genus Petroica; species Petroica traversi. Next base: position 180,563 of record JAHLSL010013358.1, read on the forward strand.
ATTTAGGAGCCCCAATTCCCCCACCCATGCCAGGAGCTCCTGCCTCTGCTCCTGCTGTCATACCAGCTGCCTCTGCCCCTCTCATGGTTCTGCTGGTCGAACCTCCCGCTTTTCCAGTAATTGCCCCAGCTACCCTGCCCACTTCCACTCACATCTCTATGGTTCCCCAGCCCACTTCCACCCACCCCTCCATGGTTCTGGCTTCCGCAGGAGCACCGTATCAAAATACTAGAAGTTCAGTTAAAATTCAGAGGCAGCTTGATGACTCCTCTACCCAAAAATAAGGGAACAGGGTTATGAAGGATGAAGAACAGGAAAGTTGGGAAGAAGGGGTCAGAGTATTTCCATTATGAGAAGTGCCCATGGGTGGAGTTCAAGGAGGGACCAGATTTGTAAAGGTTCCTTTGCCTTCCTCAGAAGTCAGAACTTTTAAAAAGGAAATTAAGGGATTATTAGAAGATCCCATAGGCACAGCTGAGCAATCAGACCAATTTTTAGGCCTCAATGTTTTTACTTGGGAAGAGATGCAGTCCATAATGAATATAATATTTTCCCAAGAGGAGAGACATATGATTAGGGCTGCTGGAATGAGAATTTGGGAAAGAGAAAACCAACAAGGTCCAGCTGGGGATGAGAAAATGCCTACCACATCTCCAAACTGGAACAAAAATGAAGAGGCAAGGTGAGGACATATGAATGATTATCGTAATCTGATAATCAGAGGAATAAAAGAGGCAGCACCCAGAGGACAAAATGTAAGCAAAGCTTTTGAGGGATGGCAGGGAAAGGAAGAAACTCCCCCTGAATGGTTAGAGAGGCTCTGAAAGAACATAAAGCAATACTCTGGAATAGACCCCAAAACTGTAGCAGGGCAAACCATATTGAGAATGAAATATGTCACTCATGCCTGGCCAGACATTAAAAGAAAGCTGGAAAAGATTGAGGACTGGCATGATAAATCATTAAATGACTTATTAAAAGAGGCTCAAAAAGTTTATGTACGGAGAGATGAAGAAAAAGCCAAAGTGGAAGCAAAAATCATGATAGCCACTATGAGAGAAGGTAATTTCCAGAAGAATTTGAAGCCTCCAGGTACCAACTCCAAACATTCAGGTTTTAAAGATAGGGAGAAAGGAAAAAACAAAGCCCCTGCACAGTTAAAACCTCAGGAGCAAACAAAAAATGTCTGTTTTAATTGTGGGGAAGAGGGACATTATAGAAGAGAGTGCCCTCACCTTAGAAAGAACCTGAAAAAATTCCAAGAAGTAAACCCTACAGAAGAATAGGGAAGTCATGGGCTCTATTTTCTGGGGGATAAATACCATCTAGAGCCTTTGATAACATTAAAAGTGGGCCCCCAAGAAGAAGTATTAGAAAATATAGTGGATACTGGTGCAGAGAGAACTCGTGTAGTAAATATTCCAAGAGGATGTGATGTAAGTAATGACACAGTGAAAGTAACAGGAGCAAAAGGAGAAGGGTTTAGGGTTCCTGCCATTAAGAATGTAGTAATCAAAGGGGAAATCCGAATAGGGATGGGAGATGCCTTATTAGTTCCAGGAGCAGGTTGTAACTTACTGGGAAGAGACTTACAGATACAATTGGGAATAGAGGTTATACCCGAGGAAGGGAAAATGACAGTTAAAGTGTTAAAACTTGGCCAAGAAGAAGAAAAAATTAACAAAAAGGTTTGGGCTGGGGAAGGAAATAGGGGAGGATTGAATATTGACCCTATAAGGGTCACAATTGAGAAAGAATGTCCCATCTGTATACGTCAGTACCCAATATCCTTAGAAGGAAGAGACGGCCTGAAATCAGTAATAGAAGAATTAATAAAAGATGGGACATTAGAACCCTGTATGTCTCCTCATAATACCCCTATTCTCCCAGTAAGAAAGCCTGATGGGAATTACAGATTAGTACAAGATTTAAGAAAAATAAAAAAGAGAACTCGAACCTGTTACCCAGTAGTACCCAACCCCTACACTCTTTTAAGTAAAGTCCCACCTCAGCATCAGTGGTTTAGTGTAGTGGATCTAAAAGATGCTTTTTGGGCTTGTCCATTAGCAGAGGAGAGCCGGAATATTTTTGCCTTTGAATGGGAGGATCCAAATACTGAGAGGAAGCAACAACTAAAATAGACAAAATAACCACAGGGATTTACTGAATCTCCAAATCTATTTGGGCAAGCTTTAGAAGAAATATTACACACTTTCCCCCCTCCTCCTGGAATACAAATTATCCAATATGTGGATGATCTTCTAATATCAGGGGAAGCTGAAGTGGAAGTTAAAGAAGCCACTATAAAAATTTTGAATTTTCTTGAGGAAAAAGAATTAAGAGTATCAAAAGGGAAATTGCAATTTGTGGAATCAGAAGCAAAATATCTTGGTCACTTAATAAGCAAAGGAAGTCGAAGAGTGAATCCTGAGACAGTGGCAGGGATTTTATCTCTCCCCACTCCTTCTTCAAAGAAGGAGGTTAGGAGACTTCTTGGACTATTGGGATATTGTAGATTATGGATTGAAGGATATATCCAGGCAGTAAAATTCTTATATGAAAAATTGGCAGAAGGGGAAGATATAAAGTGGACCGAGGAAGATGACAAAAAATTGGAAGAATTGAAGCTGAAACTAGCTTCAGTACCAGCCTTGAGCTTACCCTCCCTAGAAAAACCCTTTCATCTGTATGTAAACGTGGAAAGTGAAATAGCTCATGGAGTTTTAGTCCAGGAATGGGTGTGTGTGTGTGTGTGCGTGTGTGTGTGTGAAAAAGCCATAACTTATTTATGAAAATTGCTAGATCCAGTAAGTCATACTTGGCCAATGTGTATTCAAACTACAGCAGCCACTGCTATTCTGGTAGAAGAGAGCTGTAAACTCACTTTTGGAAGTAAATTAATGGTCTATACACCCCATGCAGTACGAAATGTATTAAATCAAAAAGCTGAAAAGTGGTTAACAGACTCTAGAATGTTAAAGAATGTTCAAATATGAAGCAATTTTGATAGACAGTTATGTCTTAACACTAGAAGTAGACAGAAGTGTGAATCCAGATCAATTCTTATATGGAGAACCAAAAAGTAACTTAACACATGACTGTTTAGAAATTATACAATACCAAACTAAAATTCTGGAGGATCTGGCGGAACAAGCCCTCCCAGAAGGAGAAAGAATATATGTTGATGGTTCATCTAGATGTTCATAAGGAAAGAGGATGTCAGGATATGCCTTGTTTGATGGGAAAAATATGCAAACTATAGAAAAAGGGAAATTACCTTCAAACTGGTCGGCTCAATCTTGTGAGTTATATACTCTAAAAAGGGCATTAGAATATTTAGCACAAAAGAAAGGAACTATATATACTGATTCAAGATATGCCTTTGGAGTAGTGCATACCTTTGGAAAAATTTGGGAAGAAAGGGGATTATTAAATTCAAAGGGAAAGGGACTAACAGATGAGGGACTTATTTTAGAGGTCTTAGAGGCATTAAAATTACCTGAAGAGACAGCTGTGGTACATATTAAAGGGCACCAAAGGGGGATGACCCCAAAAATAAGAGGGAATAATTTGGCAGACCAAGAGGCAATTGTCACCCTATGAGATGATATTTGGATTACCGTTTTTGACCACCCAACATGAAACTGCTACCTATGAAGTAGGGGAAATGAGTGTTAGAAAATATGTCACCACAATTGCAAGGACACTTAAAGATTTGCGGTTGAAAGGGCTAATCCCTCAAACCACACCTTTAGAATTTAAAATTCATAATATCCATCCAGGGGAGTGGGTATTAGTGAAAACTTGGAAGGAACAATCTTTAACTCCACAATGGGAAGGTCCTTTTCAGGTACTACTGACAACTGAGGCCGCAATCCGAACCAGGGAAAGGGGGTGGATCCATGCTAGCAGAATCAAGGGACCTGTGGAGGAACCTAAGGAGTGGATCATAACCTCCAAACCAGGTGATACCAAGCTGACTCTCAAGCAAGGACAAAGGACTAATGAGCTGGGAAAACCCAAAATGATCTAAGGAAAGTACAAAGAAACATGCCTAATTGGGAAGTAAAGCCAAGCTTATATCACTGGTTTCAAGTCGCCTGGACAAGTTCTGAAACACCTCCAATATCCCCCTTGGTGTGGGGGCCAGGAGGCCTGTGAATGTTATGAGGACCTACTGGTGACACAGCCCTAGGACTGTCATCCTCCACAGCCAGGGTGACCCTTGGCTCTCCCCCCAAGACACCCCGGGGCCTGTTTTACATCTATGTTAATCTCTGTACCCCAGTTGGCCCGTTGGCCTCCCTGCCCCTTCTTACCATAGAGAGCTATGTTCTGGAAGGTTCCTTGAATTCGATGCCCTGCTGGTCCATTACCTTTAATCCCACCTCCTGTGTTGCCCTGTTGGCTTCCTAGCCCATCCATCCCAATTGTACAACCCCCTTGCCCTTTCCTCATTGGTTGGTGTAAACACCGTCTGCCCTGTATTTAAGGTTTCTCCCCCCTTTGTTCTCAGTCTTCTTCCCCCCGGACCCTTCAGGTGATATGCTGTGTCCCTGGAATCCAAACAGAAGATCCCTCCACTCCTTGTTGCTGGCTGTGTGTGCTTTCCTTATTGTGTGTATGCTCCGATTTGGTGTGAGTGGTGGTTTTATCTCTGAATATTGCCCCTGCCCCCATCTTGCCGGGCCGTTCATACTAGGGGTAAGCGACACCTTGGGAAAAAAGTTTCCACTTCAAACAGGAGGATCCGGACTGTCTCAGCCAGAAAGCCCTCATATTTTGACCTTAGCCTGTGACTTATATAACAAAACAAAAAAAAAAGGTGGAATTAAAACCTCCATCAGTACCATCCCATATATCCTGTCTGATTCGTGTCAATATCAGGACATACTAACTAAATTAAATATAAAAGTTTAAGTAGTAAAAATTAGTATTGCAGCTCACATAAACAAAAATCTCATTGTAGGAAATGTCGAGTGCCATAATCTAAGAAAAACTGAAATAATAACTTTACTTTGTGGATGGGAATTACTAGTGCCTGTTGAATGGGAGATACCCGAGAAATGATGGAAAACTACAATTAAGGAGTGCAACAAACAGACAAAAAAACAAGAAATGGTTTGTCTGGAAATTAAGAAAAGGAAGTGACCAGGAAATAGAGGGCAAGACCAGGCTGGCCACTGTACTAGCCACCAAGAAGATCCTATACACCTGCTGTGGGTAGCAACCCCATAGGCATGGGAGGTGGGGGTATTAGCCATACTGGACCTCTGTTGTTCCTTTTTCAGTCACTCATTCTTTTCCCTTTTGGGAAGCCACTAAAGTTATGTCGCCAATGCTACCAAAGACTTTACATGGAAAGGAACCGAGGTTCCTTTTTTATTTCTCACACCCATATCAACAGTCACTGTTATAACCCATCCAAATTAGGTGCCTGTATACGCAATGGTAAAAAATACTGGATTGCAGAAAACTTAGGGAAAAGTGGTAATAGATTAGGAAGTGAATGTCCAAAAGGGGAATGATGGGTTTGTTTCACATTTGCCCTTAAGGGTAGAGTCCAGGATTTGGTAAAAGAACAATCAGTAAACAAAAAGGCAAAACCAACACAGCCATCTAACTCTGTATCAAAACCACTTCAAGACTGGTGTACGAAACTCAAATAACAATTAGAAAAGGAAATAGATATCTTGAGATCTGGGAAAAACCTGTTTGTCGCATTGGGGGAAAGAATAAGTAAGGAACTTAATGTAACCAACTGCTGGGTCTGTGGAGGGGCTTTGATGACAGAGGAATGGCCATGGAAAGGCAGTAGCTTGGGTCCCACTGAACTCCTTAAGTGGAACCGAACAAACATAAGGGGGGAGACCTGCCCAGGAGGATGGATTATAAGTTCAACAGTAAGAGGAGAACAATGTCTCTGGCGTACCGGGAAGAATTTTTTTAACGAAGTAGGGCATAGTCCCTGTAAGAGATATAAAGTAATGGAACCTTTGCGCAGTGGATCCCAGAGGCGCCAACTCTGTACTGGACCCATAAAAAAATAAAAGAAAAAAATTGTTAGTATAAAAGTGAAATCAAACTTTTCCAGTGTAATGATACAGGCAAGAATCCTTATTTTGGGATCCCAGAAATATCCAAATTCTGGGAAAATATGAATGAACAGAAAGATGATTATTGGAAAGCACCAGATGGATTATTTTGGATATGTGGAAAAAGAGCATATCCAAAACTCCTCTCCCGATGGAAAGGGAGTTGTACTCTGGGAATTATAAAGCCAGGATTTTTTCTTCTGCCAAGGCCAGATGGAGATCAATTAGGAGCACCAGTGTCCTGGGTTGGCCATGACTTTTTGTATCCCCAATCGTCCATCCTGCTTATGCTGGATATTAAGCTCTACAGCTTTAAGTTAGGCCCAGAGAGACAGAGAGAGTGAAAGCGGAGAAAAAAAAACACGCGCCGTTTGTCTGCAGGAGTTACACCTTTACTCCCACAAAAGGCCTTGAGAGTCTGCATTCCGCCAGGACAGGGATATCTCTCTCACTCTCTTGTGTGTGATTGGAAAAAGCCCACAGCAGAGGGTTTCCTCGGATCTTTCTCGGCTTTTTTGCAGGGAGAGACTTTGTTTCTTTTGCTGTTTATTTTTTTCTTTTCCCTCCTCCTGGGACTGGTTGGCATCGTGTGGGCCCAAGACACCAGGGAAATCCCGGGGGGGCCTCCCCCCGACTTCTACAGCCGGGCCTGGCAATCGGCCCCCCCCCCCACTGGACAACTGAACCGGACTCAGATGGACTCTGAATCTACCATCTCTTCCGAGGAAGGAGAGGTTTCATTGATTTCATATTATCCAAATTTTCTATGCTTGTGAATATTCTATTTGTTAAATAAATAGTTTTTTCCACTTTTTCTCGAAGGAAATTCTTCCCGAACCTGTTGGGGGAGGGGTGGTTGGAATCGGTTCTTCCTAGAGGAGACCCCCCCCAGAGGTTTCCTCCTAAATATTGCCCTAAACCAGGAGAACCAGTTTATAATGACCTGAAAAGGGAAAAAAGGAATTGGGTTGGAGGATCACAAAGGTGGGGAGATGAGGAATGGCCCCCTGAATGCATATTGGAAACATATGGGCCAGCCACTTAGGCACAAGATGGGAACTGGGGATATTGAACCCCCATTTATATGCTAAATCGTCTTATAAGACTTCAAGCAGTTGTAGAAATCCTATCAAACAAAACTTCTCAAGCAATGGAATTAATAGCAAGTCAACAAAGTCAAACAAGAGGTGCAGTGTATCAAAACAGATTGGCTTTAGACTATTTGTTAGCTGAAAAAGGGGGTGTTTGTGAAAATATAATACATCAGATTGTTGACAACGAGGATGCTGTCCTAGATATAGCCAAAGATATCAGGAAAATAGCCCAGGTACCAGTCCAAAAATAGGAATCTATACTAAAAACTATCTGGTGAGATAATATATTAGGAGTTGAATGTACTACAGCTTGGTAGTTCCTTCCCCCCCCCCCTCCCCTTCCCCCCCCTCCCAATTTCCTTACTTGATCCCCTGTTTTGTTTGGCTAATCACCAGCATAGTCCAAAATATGCAAGTAGTAACAATGCCTATGGAACGAAAATTGGCTACATCTGGGACAGCACAAAAGATAATGATGTTAAAGAAACCAAATAATACAGAAGACCCCATTAAGAAGCAAAATTGATTTATGAAAAAAATGAGCAAAGAAATGAAGGTTAGAAAACAGGAATTATTGCTCAAGCCAAATAATCTATAAAAAGGAAGACGGGGGGATTGTGATAAGTACATATTATAATATTGGCTTTTCACAAGTGTCAGAACGAATATCATGTATATAATGTTAATTCTTATAGAAGTAGCTTTAGTTATAAAAACAATGATTACCAAATGCTTTTTTCTTTGTTCTAACTTAGATATAGTTGAAAAATAACTAATACAGCTATGTTAAAATGTGCCTAACTTACAGTAAACCCCCCACTTAGTTAGTTAAACACAAGTGTGACAAGCACCAGCCACAGGACATCTCTATCAGCAACAACCATCTGTTGGAAGCTGATGGACAAAGGAAGATACTGAACTCTCCTAAAGAGCTATGCATGCTCTAAAAAGGCAGACCCAAGGAGGAGCCATGCTAACGAGTTCCTGGAACATGTAAAATAGTTTGGGGGAAAGTTGGAATATGCATAATTGTCTATGACTATGCAACAGGCTGATGCAATAAGAAATGTATATAAAGTCTCTCACCATAGCAGGTGTACTCTGGGCTCAGTGCCAAGGGTACCCAGCATCTTAGGCATTGTAACCTTTTGCTCTATCTTGTCCCTGATTGTCTTTTATTAAACCTTTAAATTTTAACAGGAGACTGGACCTCGTTTTTCACAGACATAAACCTCTAGTGTTTGTGTATTAATTTCCCTGACAATTTGGTGACATTTTTGTTTTAATTTTTATTAATAAAAAGTGCTGCATCATCATTATAATATAAGTGCTCTTGATTGGCTGGATAAAACTAAGAAAGCTGTAAAACGGTGCAAGCACAACCTTTCCATTTAATCCGCTTAAAGCGCAAGCCTGGATTATTTGATTTTCCTCTTTTCTTTTTTTTTTTTCTTTCTTTCTTTTTTTTTTTTTTAACAACCGACTATGTTCTCTGCGGTCTTGATCCTAGAGAGAAGGAGCGCGGCAGCGCCAGGGGGCGTGATCCCACCGGGATCATGTCCCCGGAGTGCTCAGCTTTCCTGACAGGCCTGGAGCTGCTGCCAGAGCTCGGCGGGGCCCGAGGAGCTGCCTCTTTCTACCGCCTCGCCAGTTGGGGCCTGCTAAGAACCGCTATGGGCGTGGAGGGGCCTGGCTCCGTACTGGCGGGTGTGTCCGTACTAAGTACGACGGGTTTCTTCTCACGATTTCCTTCAGGGCGGGAGAGGCGGCCTGCCATGGAGGAGTGGAGCGCTCTCCCCCTCATCGCTGGAGCTGCCCTCTTCCGTCACGTGGCGTGGGCGCGCACAGGGTGCGCGATGGTGGCGGTGGGGCCCGGCGGCGGCAGCAGCACCACCAGCGGGTAGAAAATGGCGGATTTCGAGGAGCTACGGGTGAGGAGGGAGAGAGGCGGCTGCGGGAAAGACGGGTGCCGAGATGCCGACTGACCGCTTTCGCGGCGGGGGGGCCCCTCGCCCACCCCTGTCCTACGGCCTTTCCTCACTGGGAGTCCCCGCCGCACCCTTTGGTGCTTGCTGGGGGGGGGGGTGGGGGAAGCCGTCTCGCGCTGAGACGGCAGTCTGCCCGCCGGGCCCCGCGGCTGCGTGCTCCTTCTCTAGAGAGGAATCAGGGCCGTCCTGAAATGCGGTCGGAGGGCGGCGGGAGTCGGCGACGTGCCCCGTAGCGCTGCTATTTCTCCCTGTCACTTTGCGGAGTGTGTGTGTGTGTGTGGCCGGGGCGGGGCGGGGTATTGGGGCGGTGTGGTGCGGCTCAGCGAGCCTGCTTTCCATCTCTGCCATGTGGGTTGTGCTGTTGGTAGGATACATACGCACTCTCCTCCCTTCCCCCCTCTCCCCTTCCCTTCCCCCCTCTCCCCTTCCCTTCCCCCC
>JAHLSL010013358.1:195177-208328 GCA_025920805.1 Petroica traversi
CCCCCCCCTCCCAATTTCGAATTTCGGCCCTTGAGTGCGGGAAGCTGGGCCCGGTGCCATGATGCCCTCACTGGAAGCTGAAGGGAGAATGGTGAATAACTACTGGGTTTTTATTGATGCCAGAATGATTTTTCCCTTTCTTTTATATACCTTTTACACAGTTCTCTGTATCCACAAGTATTAGCATGCATACTTGTAACCCTTCACTTAGTCTAGTGCTTAGTGTTTTGTAAGGGTTCTGCAGGCCCTGAGACTAAACACCCCAGAACTGCAGAGCCAGGGAGACCAAACATCCTACTATCTCAGGAAGCCAAGGTCTCCTAGCAGGACAGATTCTGTAAACTAGAGGTTAGCCCACCCCAGCCCCATTATTGGGCTCACTTGTTAGATATGCTAATGTGTAAAGTCTATAACTTGTGTACGTGATTGACGATGGGGGTGCATTTTGCCGCGCTGTCACCTGGGTGAAGTGGATGCATCAAACAGAATCCTAATTAAAATACCGAGGTAATGACCCCCAAGCCTCTAACCGTGTCTAGCTTAATTTTCCTAACACCAGGAAAAAGGCATCAGTTATAAATGCTAATTATTATTGAACCTTTGGAAATTCATTAACCACTTTCTAACCGGGAAAACTATGCCTGTGAACGACAAAACCCAGTATTTCTTTTCAGACCTATTTTATCTTCAGTTGAATATCTTTTATATTGCACTTATGGACTTTCCCCTAACACATTCACTATCTGTGACTATCTTTGTTTGTAAGGAGAACATTGTCCATCTTACAGCATCCACACCTGCAGAAATGCTGCTGAGGGAATACTACATACACACTGAATCCCCCCTGACCTAGACTGTCCTACAGAAGGAATAAAAGTCTTAAATAGGAACCACTCTGTTAGGCTTTAGTGTTGAGAATGGTCTGATGGTTGAACTGCTGCAACTGGCAGAGAATTTCCTATACTAAGGCTTCTTCCAGCACTAACACTGCTTGGGTTGAAGGGGCTGTAGTGTAGCTGATGAGCTGTTATAAAAATCTCATGGAAAGAATTGAATTTCAATCTTAATCTCAGAAAGAAAAAAAGACAACACTTCTTAATCCTAAATTTAACATTTATATTTTTTTTAAAAACTATTTTACATTTACATGTTTTCTTGTTTAGCATCCCCACTTGTTTTCAGCCCTCATTCCAAGGTCTCTCAAAAGGTGTAGCTACATAGGTGGCTAAACCCCCAGTGTAAACAGCAGAGGTGGCTCTTCATTTATCTCCTCCAGGCTTGAGCTGGAGGTCTGATCTGCATTTTCCAAGGCACTATAATCGCTTATCTAGATATGCATAAGTATTGGTGGACTCCATTTGGGACTGAGTACCTAAATACCTTTGGAATTATATATGCACCTGCATTGTTTGCCAGAAGTAATACAGGAAATATGGAGGGAAAAGGAATTTGGTTTCAGGCCAACTATAGGACTGTACTTTTATCACTCAAAAGAATAGGTATCAGTAGTTTAAAAAAAATGGAAGCAATGTCTTTTGATGTGCCCATCTTATTTTTTAACTGGAGTGCTTGTGAAATGAATTTGTTAGCTTGGAGCTTTTATAAATGTTCAACACACATCTAATAATAATTCATGGCCCATTTTGGGAGAACTCTAGATATTTTTAGAAGAGAAGAGAATATAGTTGATCGCAGGCTGCCTCATCCTCAAGACTTTTACTGTGGATTTTTTTGTTTTAAGAGGATATGTTTGAATTTATCTGCTTGAATATCAGGCACTTGGTTTGTAGGTTTAAGTTTTTTTCAGACAAACAAATCTTCCTGATTTTGTCCAAAGAACACCCCCCCTTCCCCAACAGATTTTGTTATTTGACCTTTATGTGTTCTTAAAATGCTGCTTTATAGATTAGTGTGCGGAATGTTTTTATGGCAATATTCTTTGCTGCTGTCTTGTTGATTGCAGTTTCCTGTAGTATGTCATCTCTACCTGTCTTATAAAAGGCCACTAGGGAAATTTGGAGAGTTGAATTTATTTTAGTAAATCATTAAGGACTGACTAAAGGCAGGAGGTCAGAGTTCTCTCTTAATTCCTGTTTTTGAGGGAAACATACAGGGATAACATTTTTCTATTCTTGGGGCAAAGGATTGTTTTAATATTTGTTAGTACCATCCCTGCCATCCCCTGGATTTCAGAGTAAAAGCTCTGGGGATTTATGACCAAAGGGTTATAACTGAGAGGCTGTAATGAAAGAAAACTAGAAAGGCTGAGGGAGTTGGGCCTGTTCAACCTTGAGAAGAGTCAGCTGAGAGGGAAACTGTTAAGATCTGATTGAGAGATGCCTCTACCCAAATGAAAGTGCAAACCAGACCATATGCTGAAGTCAATAGTATGGCTTTTATTTACAGTAAAATGTGAGGTAGAGAGAAAGAAATTGAAAATATAAGGGAGAAACAGACAGATCAAGCAGAAGATAGTCACCACCCATGTATCTGGCAGTATACTGTTGGTCCTTCTTCACCCTGGACTTCTCAGTGGTGGGGGTCTTGAGGTTGTTCAAAACTTTCATTATTTATACATTTTTGCAAAGGGATTAATGCTCATTGGCTAATTGGCTACACAGTTCTCTTATTCTATGGGTTAAATTATTCCCTCCCTTTTAATGCTAAGGGCAACAAGGCTGGTGAAGGGTCTAGAACATAAGTCCTATGAGGAGTGGCTGAGGGAGCTGGGGTTGTTTAGCCTGGAGAAAAGGAGGCTCAGGAGAGACCTTAGCACTCTCTACAACTACCTGAAAGGAGATTGTAGCCAGGTAGAGGTTGGTCTTTTCTCCCAGGCAACCAGCAACAGAACAAGAAGACAGTCTTAAGCTGCACCAAGGGAGGTTTAGGCTGGACATTAGGAAAAGTTCTTCATGGAAAGAGTGACTGGGCATTGAAATGGGCTGCCCAGGGAGGTGGTTGAGTCGCCGTCCCTGGAGGTGTTTAAGAAAAAACTGCATGTGACACTTAGTTCCATGGTCTAGTTGACAAAGTGGTATTAGGTCATAGGTTGGACTTGATCTCAAAGGTCTTTTCCAACCTAGTTAATTCTGTGATTCTGTAATTAGTCCTTTCAAGTCTGTGGGTTGTGGTCTCCCCTTCTGGAATTACCTTTTACCCAATCAGAGCTGATTTCAGCACAGTTGCTGAGTCGGCTTTCCTTGTGGATTCTGTGTGTCCATTATGAGGGATAATTATCTCCCCTCACTTTGTTTACTTCCCCTTATGCCTGAGACAACACTTGGATAATAGTACCACCTTTATCTTATCAAGATGGCTTGACTTGCAGTCCAAGTTCCAGGTATCCCTTGAGGCATATTGGCGGGGAGAGGGGATGGAGAGGACTTCAGTAGTTGCAGATGAGCAGTTGCTTCTTTGCACAGTTTTCCACAATGGGAGTCCTTCTGTAGTAACAGTGTTTGAGACAGGCAACTTTGATCTTTAAGCCCTTTGCAGGACTTCATTAATGTGTATAAATATCTAAAGGGGGGAAGCCAAGAGGATGGACCAGGCTCTTCTTGGTGGTGCCAATCAATAGGACATGCAGCAATGGGCAGAACCTGATGCACAGGAAGCTCCACCTGAATATGAGGAAGAACTTATTTCCTGTGCAGTGACCGTACACTGGAACAAGTTGCCCAGAGAGGGTGTAGAGTTTCCCTCACTGGAGGTATTCAAGAACTGTCTGGACACAATCCTATGCAATGTGTTCTAGGATGATTTTGCTTGAGCAGGGAAGTTGGACCAGATGACCTACTGTGTTCCCTTCCAACCTGACCCATTCTGTGATTTCTGTGAAAACAAAGAGACTCAAAGGAACTTACTATTACATCATGCCTTTTTGAAATGTTCAGTTTTGTTAAAGGATTTGGAGGTAGCTGTGAACACAGTCACTGCTTTTGAAGATATTGGTGAAAATGTTCAGTATAAGGCTTACCCTTCTAAATTGTCATATTAACCCTTAATTAATTAGCAGTGTTTATTGAATTCTGTAGCTTACCAGTTTCTGGAATATTAGGGAGTTGCTGAGATGATGTAGCGAGCACAACTGTATCTATCTTGCATTTTTGAGATATAATTTCCAGACCTGCTGTTTCCAGATGTGTTTCTAAACATGACTCATACCTTTATCCATAATCCTCACTCAAGAACAGCCTGATGAATGTCAAAGGGATTACACAGCCAGAGGTGGATGTGGAACAGAAGTCAGCAGTCTGGTGTGGAGGCCTGAGATGGCATATGAACACATTTTTGAACAGAACTGTACCAGGAGTGGGGAACTACAGCTCCTTCTGAGAGCCATCTGTGAGATTATTCCAGTTCCCAACAACTTCTGAACTCATAGAGATTTGACTTGAAGCTATGGCTTGCATCCCAGCAAAATGCTCCTCAAACTGAGGAGTAAGAAATGCACAGCCAGTGGAAACAGGGACAGGTGACCTGGAGAGAGTAAAGGGATATGGTTCGGAGAGGTAGGGATGGGGTCAGGAAAGCCAAGGCAAATCTGGAACAGGACTTGGCAAGGGATATGAGGAATAACAAGAAGGGATTCTATAAGCAGATAGGTCATAAAAGAAAGTCCAAGGAGAGCGTACCTGTCCTGATAAGCAAGAAGGGTGAACTGGTGGCAACTGATATAGAGAAGGTTGAGAAACTCAATGAGTTCTTTGCCTTGGTCTTCACTGGCAGTCAGGCTTTCCACTTCTTTCAAGTCCCTGATCCTCTGGGTAGGTGTGGGGGGAATTAAGTCCCTCCCACTGTAAGTGAAATGCAAGTTTGGGACCACTTGATGATGCGGAATAGACACAAATCTATAGGGCCTGATGAGATCCATCCCAGGTAATGCCGTGTAGGGTGTGTGGGGTGGAATGAGCTCCCTGTGTTTACCAGAAGTGTCTCCTTGGCTCTGAGAGATCACTCTGCCCAGAACTGCAGGGTTCTGTGCAAGCAGACCTTTCCTACCCCTGCCAGTGGCTGGCAGTGCACACACTCACCCACTTGCTGGATAGCTCGGGTGTTACCAGGGATTCAGAACTGCAGAGGCCCAGACACATGGAGTTCCAGAAATATTTATTCCGAAGGGGACCATGAGTGTAAGAAATCGAATGACCCCGAGCGTCCCTTGTTATAGGGACACTCAGCCAATGGTCAGGGGTCATGGGGGCGGAGAGAGGGCAGGGGGATACAGTGACCACTAATGGGGAGAGGGGAGGGGTGGAGTGAGGGAACAGGTCAAGGCCAATGAACAGAGGTGGATTAACATATCAAGGTGATATAGATAGCTTAGGGAGAAACCACTCAATTCTTAGGGGTATTTCAAACCTCACAGCAGTCCCACCAACATGACTGCTATTTTGGGACCTATGGGCTCTGTGGTAGTTCCCAAGGTGGACTCTGCCACCCTAACACCCAGGGTCCTGAGGAAACTAGCTCATGTTGTTGCCAAGCCACTCTCCATCATATTTGAAAAATCATGGCAGTCAGGTGAAGTCCCTGGTGACTGGAGAAAGGGAAACATCACTCGCATTTTTAAGAAGGTGAGAAAGGAAGACCTGGGGAACTACAGATTGGTGAACCTCACCTCTCTGCCTGAAAAGGTTATGGAGCAGATCCTCCTAGAAGACATGCTAAGGAATATAAAAGATGATGTGATCCAAGGCAGCCAGAATGGCTTTACTAAGGGCAAATCATGCCTGACCAATCTGGTGGCCTTCTATGATAGAGTGATGACAATGGTTAGCAAGGGAAGACTGAAAGATGTCAGCTCTCTAGATTTCTGTAAGGCCTTTGATATGGTTCCACATTATATCCTTATCTCCAAATTGGAGACATGGATTTGATGGATAGATTATTTGGTGGATAAGTATTTGGCTGGATGGACTGCACTGGTTTTGACACCAGCTGGAAACTAAACTCCAAATAAGCCACACCCCTTCCAGTAAGGGAGGGACAAAAGCAGAGACTATGGGTTGATACAACAATTTACTGAAAGCACAAAGCAATGGAATAAGGCATGCACAGTAACAATGGCAGCATTAATAGCAAAAGTATGCAAAAAGAGAAGGTGTTTTACCCACGAATAGATGTTCATCACCAGGAAGAAAAACAAGATGGCAGGTGCACCTTGTAGGTTGCATCCGCATGGCTTCCCCAGACAAAGGCAAGGTGGTGACAATTCTTGTGTGCTGCTCATGTGGCCATTGAAAATAAAGGCAAGCTGGCAAGGGCTCTTGCAGCTAGCATTTCCTGCACCCCCCAGCCCAAAACAATGAAAAAACCAATGACAAGCAAAGTCCCTGAAAGCTAGGTTGTCTGAGTTGGGTTGCGCTGCTCCTCTGCTGGGCTCAGTTCCATGCAGGTATCTGTGCTGCCATTTCTATTGCTGTGCTGGAGGTTGGCCCCTCAGGTCTCTGTGACCTTCTTCAGCTGCTCCTCTGCACTCCTTTTTGCTCAGCTGGGCTCCCTTCTGTTCGGCTTGATGGGCTTGGCTGGACTGTGGTCACCCCTGCTGGTCCTTTCCCCGCAGCAGCCTCTGCATTGGTGCTGTCGGTTGAGCACTACTGTCGGTTCACATTTTCACCTCTTTCCTTTTAGCACCCTGTCATGCAGCCACATTCTGGAGAAAACAGGAGGAGGCCTGGCAGGGATGGTGGGGGGCCAGGTCTGCAGGAGCTGATGCTGGCACCTTCCCGTTGGAGATAGAGGGAGGCTAAACTGACCACTTCCAGCAGGGTGCCCAGCTTTTCCTCCCAAAACCCGAAACCCCCTAGTGATGATGTGAGTGATATAGAATAACAACCTGGCCATGCCCACTGTAGTGGGTTGATGCTGGCTGGCCAGATGCCAGGCACCCACCAAAGCCACTCTCTCACTCCCCTCTGCAGCTGAACAGGGGACAGAAAATATAAAAGAGTTCATGGGTTGAGAGAAGGACCAGGAGAGATCACTCATCAAATACCATCACGGGCAAAACAGGCTCTAATTAGAGATTTTAACTGAATTAATTGCTAGCAAAATCAGAGCAGGATAATGAGAAGTAAAAGAAACCCTTAAAATCACCTTCCCTCCGCTACTACCTTCTTACCATCTCTACCTTCTCCCACCAGCAGCACAAGGAGGGAGGGAATAGGGGATTATGGTCAATTCATCATCCGTTGTTCCTCTCATTGCTCAGGGAGAAGAGGTGTTCTGCTCCAGCATGGGGTCCCTCCCATGGGAGAGAGTTCTCCGTGAACTTCTCCAGTGTGAGTCCATCTCATGAGCAACAGTCCTCCCCAAACTGGTGTAGAGTGGGTCAGTCTTCCACAGGGTGCAGTCCTTCAAGTACAGGCTGCTCCAGCAGGGGTTTCTCTCTCCACAGATCTCCCACGGGGTAACAGCCTCCTCTCAGGCATCCACCTGCTCCAGTGTGGGTTTCCTCCATGGGCTGCAGGTTGATCTCTGCATCCTCATGGATCTCCATGGTCTGCAGGGGGACAGCCTGCTTCACCATGGTCAGCACCACAGTCTGCAGGGGAATCTCAGCTCCAGCACTTGGAGGACCTCCTCCCCCTCCTTCTGCACTGACCTTAGTGTCTGCATAGTTGTTCCTCTCATATATTCTCACCCCGCTCTTCTCTGGCTGCAATTACAATGTGCAATAACTTTTTTTTCTGTATTCTTAAATATGTTATCACAGAGGTGTTACCACTATTTCTAATTGGCCCAGCCTTGACCAGCGGCATATCTATCTTTGGAGCCACCAGGGATTGGCTCTGCTGGATATGGAGGCAGCTTCTAGCAGCTTCTCACAGAAGCCACCCCTGTAGCTCCCCCTCACTACCAAAATCATGCCATGCAAACCCAATACACCCACAGAGCACTAAGCTCCGCCCCCTCTCTGCAACCAGGACATGGATGCAGCCAGAGAGTTGAGGTCAATGTCTCTATGTCCAGGTGGAGGCCAGTGATGAGTGGTGTACCTCAGGGCTCTGTCTTGGGACCGGTGTTCTTAAATATCTTTATCTCTGACATCAATAGTGAGATTGAGTGCACCCTCATCAAGTTTGCAGATGACACAAAGCTGAATGATGCAGTTGACACAACAGAAGGATGGGATGCCATTCAGAGGAACCTGGACAAACTTGGTAAGTGCACCTATGAGGACCTCATGAAGTTCAACAAATTCAAGTACAAGGGGCTGCACCTGGGTCGGGGCAACCCCAGACATGAGTGCAAACTGGGAGATTAACTGAGAGCAGCCCTGCAGAGGGCTTGAGTTGGTGCGCACAGAGTGCACATGATCTTTGAAACATTGTAGAGCCATAGTTTAGAAGGTAACAGCTTCAGTCTCGTAGTTTGTATATAATCAGGTTTTGAAGTAATGTGTTAGTTTTATCTTTATGGGAGGAAAAAAAGAAGCACTTTATAGGCAAATGGATATGCCTGTGCCAAAACTAATTTGTGTGACGCTAGTGATCGGTTTCATGGCTATTGTGGAAAAGAGCTCATTTTAGTGAGAAGAGATGGAAGCGTGCTCATACATCTTCTGTGGAAGGAGAGATTGCACAAAATTTACCGGAGAATTGGATTTATAAATGCTGGAAGTAAGTCCCATGTAATTCTTATGTTCTTCCTAGATGCATAATCACTTTTTTCAGACCAGTGAAGCACATTGGGGTATCTTAAAAGTTTGTTGTGTCTAGAATAATTAAGAATTAATGATTGCGCTGAGAAACAGCAATGGTGTAGATGAAGATAATGTAGTTTTTGAAACTTAAAAAATGAGGCTGCAAGGGTCACAATGGGTCTGCAAAAGGTCTACAAGGGTCAAAAAATGAATGCGGTTGACTTTCTGGGCTGCAAGCACACATTGCTGAGTAATGGTGAGCTGCTTCTCCTCCTCCAACACCGCCAAGTCTTCTTCCTTGGGGCTGCTCTCAATCCATTTTCCATCCAGCTTGTACTTGTGCTTGGGATTGCCCTGACCCAGGTACAGGACATTGCACTTGGCTTTGTTGAACTTCATGTGATTTGCACAGGTCCACCCTGTTGAGGTCCCTCTGGATTGTATCCCTTCCTTCCAGCATGTCAGTTGCACCTCACAGCTTGGTGTTGTCAAAAAACTTGCTGAGGGTACTCTCAATCCCACTCTCCATGTTGCCAACAAAGATGTTAAACAGCATCAGTCCCAATACCGACCCCTGAGGAAAGTCATTTGTCACTGGTCTCTACTTAGACATTGAGCCATTGACCACAACTCTTTGAGTGTGACCATCCAGCCAATTCCTTCTCCATGGGGGGGCTCCATCTATCAAATCCATGTCTCTAGTTTATAGACAAGGATGTTGTGTGGAACAGTGTCAAATACTTTGCACAAGTCCAGGTAGATGTCAGTTGCTCTTTCCTTATTCACCAACACTATAATCGTGCTGTAGAAGGCCACCAGATTTTTCAGGCACAATTTGTAGGTCAGACTAGCTGTATTTTCATACATGTGGTGGTTGCCACTTTAAAAGGAATGCAGAATCAGCTTTAGAGAGAAAATGTTGAAAAAACTAATTGTTTAATTACTTTCAGTAAAACTCACTGTTGCAAGACTTTTTTCAAAAACCAATGTAAGGTTTTTGCATTGATGGACAAAACTATGTATCTTTTTTATACTCTCAAGCATTTTTTAATGGAGGTGTTAATTTAAAATCTTGCTGATTATGGTATTGAAGCCAGATTGTGTCTTCTAATAAAATGAAATGTAGCAAAATGTTAATTTGTGGAATTTCTGTATAAAATGTTAGCTCTTTTGAGGCGATTGACTGTATGTTTCTCCTTGATTAACTTGCAGGAATGCATAGAAGGCAGCAAGAAGGGTAATAGACAATATTTTGCAATACATGTTGTTTCCTTAATCTCACTGTCAAGGATTATTTTATTTGTTTGCATTCTGATTATGGAATTCAGAATCATGCTTACTGCCTGCATCTGAAACAAAGGGGCTGATGTTGCTATCAAGTTTATACAACTATCTATGAAAGCATGCAACACAAAGTTCTTGGTAAATTATTGAATATTGATATTATCTTATAACACAATTTCTCTTATGAGACATGACTATAAAGCTTTTATAGTACTTCAGGCTATTTTTATGAATACTTGAAACACTATTTTCTCCATCCTGTTTAACTGTGAGACTGAGGAAAAGTAGAACGGGAATGCCAGGTGGACAATGACTTCCTCCAGCATTTTACAAACTCCATGAAGTTCTGCTCCATCTTTCTTTACTTTGATTGTTTTGCTGTTGAGAAATTACTGGGATGAAATTAAGGTGAAATCTGCAGTTGGCCTCTTCTACAAAAGTGAGGGCGAGCCACTTGACACTTACTGTGACACTGCTTTCACTGGCAACTGCAGCCATGGTACATTTATAGGTGGGGTGTTGGGGGAATGCCAGTTTGAAGACTGCTGGGTTAGCTCCCTGATAGCTACTTGAAGCATCACTGTATACAAACCGGCTGTCTGGAAATGTTGACATTCAATATCTGAAATAGGATAACCTCATCCCCTCAGTGGTGAGGAAAGTGTGTGCCTGATGAGGGTGCTACCATAATATTTTAGATGGTTGTTTTGATGTGTATGAATAATGTGGCCCTTGAAAAGGCAGGTCCTGGTTGCTTGCTCCTGCTGTCTTGTAATGGCACAAGAGGGATCTGGATGGGCTGGATCAGTGGGCTGAGACCAACTGTATGAGGTTCAACAAGGTCAAGTTCTGGCTCATGCACTTGGGTCTCAACAACCCCATGCAGTGCCACAGACTTGAGGAAGAGTGGCTGGAAAGTGGCCCAGTAGAAAAGGACCCAGGGGTGCTGGTCGACAACCGGCTGAATGTGAACCAGCAGTGTGTCCAGGTGGCCACAAAGGCCAATGGCATCTTGGCTTGTATCAGCAATCGTGTCGCCGTCAGGACTAGGGCAGTGTTTTGCCAGTGAGTAGGGTCAGAGACACAGACACCAACTTAAGGAATAGTGTAATTTACTATAATGCAAAATGCAAAGAATCAAAAAAGTATAAGCTAAGCAATGCACCGAATAATTGCTACAAAAATTGCCTATAGTGATTAAGAAGAATATATCACCAGTTACCTTAATACTTTACCATCATCCAAGTCCAAGAAACATCAGTGGGGGGGCGGGGGAGGGGGGGGGGAGCTGTCACAGCAAAGGACTGGAGAACCAAACCCAGTAACTGGGGCCATGAGGCTCCCTGTCACAAATGGATGTGGGAGTTAAATAAGTCCTTGCCTCCTGCCAAGGCCTTGGCAGCAGGAAGTAACCTTACTGAGATGACCAGCACCTCAAAACCCCCTCCCGTTTGTAAGTTCTTTTAATAATGACTGATTCTGTCTATTATAGAACAAATTATTTATTAATAGACAAGGAAACTAACAGATATAAGACTTAATGCAAACTAATACTACACAGGTATAAAACAAAAGAAAGACTACTAGTAGATTTCATACAGTGCACAATAAGGTACCCTTTAAGTTACAGCTAGGGAAGAAATAGTATAAACTTAGGATTCAATGTATCTTACCATCCAGTCATGGATGGGGTACACATCGAGATCCTTTCCCTCAATTTCCGGAAAAGTAACCATGAACCTGCGTCCAGGACTCGGGGAGAAGTCCCTTGCACCTTCATGGTGTGTGTGTGTGTAAGCTTCTGCTTCAGTAATAATTCTTGTATCTTTTATAGGGTAAAACGGTGTCTCTCAGTCATCAATTTTTCCTGTATCTCTTCCCACATCTGTTCTCCAGACTAGGATGTTTATTCTTGAGGATTGAGCCTCCTTGGCGCCAGAGATGACCCCTGCTGAGCCTTGGGCTATTTCTTTGTGCACCAGTTATCTGTAGTACACAGGAAGTGGGGGTAGACATCTTGCCACACTCCCCCACTTCGTTGTGTGAGTAGCCCAGGTTTTATACTGTTAAACAAACAAGCTGACATAATTATGAATTTCATTTTCCTGTTGGCTTTCTCCCAAAGCCTGGTCACGGCTCAAGGAGGAACCAAGGGAGTTGTCTTTGATCCTATACCCCTCTAATTGGGCCAAATGTGGCCTCATCTGGTTTCTAGATACAGATAGGTAAATACATGTTTTGCCAATAAATGAACACATATAACAATACTTTGTTAATGAGTTAATATATATATAACATTTGGTTGCAAGGTTCATCTGTAGGTCAACTGTGGCTCAGGACCTGTTGTTCAGGCCTCAGTTAGGGCCTATTTTCAGGCCTTAGTACTTCAAGCAGTGATCATTCCCCTGTACTGGGCACTGGTGGGGCCACACCTCAAATTCTGTGTTTTGGGGCTCCTAACTCCAAGGAAGACATTAAGGGGTTGGACTGTGTCCAGAGAAGGGCAACAAGACTGGAAGGGTCTGGAGCACTATGTTGGTTTTGCACAGCCTGATTTCTGGTAGTGGGGGGGCCACAGAGTTGACTTCTGTGAGAAGCTGCTGGAAGCTTCCCCCACATCTGACAAAGCCAATCCCTGATGGCCATGAAGATGGATATGCCACTGGCCAAGGCTGGGCCAATTAGAGATGGTGGTAACACCTCTGTGATAACATATTCAAGAAGAAAATCAAAACAAAGTGGGGGCACAGTTTTAATTTCTGCTAGAGAAGAAGAGGAAGTGAAAACATGTGAGGGAAATAACATGCAGACACCAAGGTCAGTGAAGAAGGAGCAGGAGGAGGTGCTCCAGACACCAAAGCCGAGATTCCTCTGCAGGCCGTGGTAATGACCATGGTGAAGGAGGCTGTCCCCCTGCAGTCCATGGGGATCTGGGGGGGATGCAGAGATCCACCCGCAGCCCACGGGGGAGGTGTCCATGCTGGAGTGGGTGGATGCCTGGGAGGAGGCTGTGATCCTGTGGCAGACCTGGTGGAGAGAGGGTCCCTGCTCCCAGGCTGGAGCAGCCTGTCCTTGGAGGACTGCATCCCATGGAAGAGTGGCCCACTCTACAGCAGTTTTGGGAGGACTGTTTGCCCATGGGAGGGACTCACATTGCAGCAGTTTTGGGAGGACTGCTGCTCGTGAGACTGGAGCCATGCTGGAGAAGTTCATGGAGAAC
>JAHLSL010013358.1:208338-232479 GCA_025920805.1 Petroica traversi
ACCCTGTCTCCCTGCACTGTTGGTGGGAAGGAGAGAGGGGTTGGGGGGGGGGGGGGGGAAGGTGTTTTTAAGGGCTTGTTTTGCTTCTCATTATCCTCCTCTGATTTTGTTAGTAATAAACTCACTTTGTACCTCTAAGTTGAACCTGTTTTACCCTTGGAGTGTTTTCTCCTGGTCCTTATGTCTACTCATGAACTCTTCGTTAAATTTTCTTTCCTCTGCCCAGCTGTGGCAGGGGACGGTGAATGAGTGGTTTTCTTGTGTGCCTAGCATTTGGCCAGTGTCAAACCACGACAAGCACAAGTTTGATGAGGAGTGGCTGAGGGAGCTGGGGGTGTTTCATCAAGGGAAAAGGAGGCTCTGGGGAGACCTTATTGCTTTCTACAACTACCTGAAAGGAGGTTGTAGTGAGGTGGGATCAGTCTCCCGAGTAAGGGGATGAGAGGAAATGGCCTCAAAGTTGCACCAGGGGAAATTTACATTGGATCCTAGGAAAAATTTCTTCACTGAAAGGGTTGTCAAGCACTGGAACAGGCTCCCCAGGGCACTGACAGAGTCACCATCTGTCTTGGCTTAAGACAATTTAAGAGATGGACACTCCAAAATGAGCTACCTCCCCTTTTGTTTTTAACCCTTCCCTTTTCACCAATAAGGAGAGATTAATGTGAATAGATATAAGTGAAAAAATAACAGATTACTAAAAAAGTAAACAGCAACAGGCAAAAAATAACAGTAAGTAATTACTAGATATAATGTCGCTAGATCTTGCAGACTCCCTGGCAACAAACTGAAACTAAAATGGTAGAGAAACCTCTCCCCCAAGATGGCACCCTCCATGGACAACCGCGTGGTCTTGGAGACAAAGGAAAAATGGTGGACAAACTCTCCCCCCAAATAACAACCAACAGGAAAAAAGGACAAAACAAAAAGAAAACCTGGAGCCCAAAACCAGCCAAATGCCCCTATTATCTCTCTGGCAATGGCAGTTCCACTGACAAAGGTTGCTTGAGCTGGGTCAGCGGCTGGAACTCCTGGAGGGACTTTGCCTTCTCCTTGACAGAAGCAGCAGGCAGCCGGCTGGGGTGACCATGTGGAGCAGGGCTGTTTTGTTTTTCTCAGCATGGTGCAGCTGTAGATAGGTATTTGTGGAATTTGCCTTGAAGCAGTTTAGGATTGCAAAATGTAGCTTCTTGGAGACCTGCCTGAAGCAACCCCCTCAGGGAAAAACAGAAGAAAACAAAGGGGAGCTTCTGTCTCTCACAGCCTCAAGGGAAAGAGCAAGACCCCTTCTGCCTGAGACCCCAACCTTAAAAAGGGACCAGCACTCCCCAGCCCTGTGGTTCCATTTCCAGCTGCTGGAGTCTTAAAGAGACAGTAAAAATTTTGGGCACAGATAGCTATGGAGTACAATAACATTTTTTATTACCCAGGACACCATCCCTGGAGGGATTTAAAACACGTGTAGTTGTAGCGCTTGGGGACACAGTTTAAAGGTGAGTTTGGCAGTGCTGGGTGAATGGTTGGACTCAATCATCTTAGAGGTATTTTCTAATCTGAATCATTCCATGATTCTAAGTTCAGTTTTCATCTGATTCAATTCCCTGGGCTGTCTTACTGTCAAAACAAATTTCTCAAGGTAAGAATAGAGACCAAGCAGCCAGGAGGAGTTTGGACATTTTTTGGTGGCTTACTGTATGGTTGTAGGAGCTTGCTCACAGAAATGTGAAATCATGTGCCTATGCTAAGTTACTCATTTGTAGTAATGGGGAGAGAAGATTGTTTCCTTTTGTATTGTGGACTTTTGTAAAATTAGAGTCTTTCTGTTTATGAACTTCATAGTTCAAACCTCAAAGTCTCCCACAACTGTGATAACCAACTGAATACTATTATTTCCTTTGAAGAGATATTTGTGACCCACCATACCAGAATGTTATATGAAAAGGACAGGAAGTTTTCTGCAAAGTTTGAAGAATCGATTATGTTGGTTAAGCAGTTGGTTAATATAATATAATGTAGCCTTTTCAAAACTCTCCACCTTGCTGTGCCATCCTTTCAGGAGTGAAACCTTATGTGCCATTCTCTGCTCATGCATGCATTTAACATGCTGTCCAAAATAAAAAGTTTCAAAATAAGCTATGCAGAACTTAATAAAATAAGGAACTGCTTAAAATGTGTTGGAAGACAGGCGATAATATTCATTCATCAGGATTTTTCTCAGTTTGTGTCAAGAAAAATTAATCCACAAACACTAGAGGTTTATGTCCAAAAAGGAAATAGAGGATTCTTGTAACTTTAATCAAATAAAGGGAGAGGTCATGGGGCATTCCCCATGGGGTCTCTCAAATTTTTGGAGGACTCAGCCTCCTTTTTATCCTAATTTCCCAACCGCATGCCCCTCTCTCTTTCCCTAGTGGCTGAGGTATTTGAAAGGTACAGACTTCCCGAAACGCCTAATACCTAAGACTCCCTTCTAATGTATAATCTTCCCCCCTCGTATTTCTTTTTCCTTGTGTCTCTGTTCTTTTTCTCTGAATCCAGAGATTTAGCACACTCTTGAGTGAGTAAAAGTTGGTGTCAATTAGTGGAACTCCTATGGAATTTATGGTTCCCCCCCATTGCTTCTTTTACCTCTCCTTATCTGGCCTTATCTACCATCAAGCCTTCAGTTTGTTTATAATGACACCTCCTTCTCATTCCTCTCAATTGCTTATTTCATGGAGACAGATACTTTATGTTAGAACTTGTGTTTCTGCCTGTGAATTTAAGAGACCCATTTAACCTATTTAATGCACGGGTTGAATGAAGGTTTTGTTGTTGCTCTTGTTTGAGTGTGGAAACAAGTCTTTGACATTATAATACAACTGCACTCAATCTTCATCCTGGACACTTTGTTTTTAACTATACTCTTGTGCCAGGTAGTACCTAAGATAGCAAGTGTGAAGCTAGAATGATTTAAGTTAACATGCTTTACCATGCTTCTCAAAAGCGCTTACTTGGGGTACTGTTGGTTTACCTGTGCTTGCCTCTCTTTTCTTTCTAGAATATGGTATCAAGTTTTCGTGTTTCTGAACTGCAAGTGTTGTTGGGGTTTGCTGGACATAATAAAAGTGGGCGGAAACATGACCTCCTGATGAGGGCACTGCACTTACTGAAGAGCAGCTGCAGCCCAGCAATTCAGATAAAAATCCGAGAACTCTATAGGCGTTGGTACCCAAGGACGATTGAAGGACTTTCAGATTTATCAGCTATAAAACCTGCAGTTTTCAATTTGGGCAGTAGTTCCTCTCCTGCTGAGCCTGACCTCACTGTTGCTGGCATTCACCCACTCTCTTCTTCAGTCACACCTCAGTCTTCTTCCTCACCTGTCAGTTCTGTGCTCCTCCAAGACACTAAGCCCCACTTTGAGATGCAGCAGCTGTCCCCTCCAATTCCACCTGTTCATCCTGATGTTCAACTGAAAAGCTTACCATTTTATGATGTGCTTGATGTACTCATAAAACCTACAAGTTTAGGTAAGTGTTTAATAGCTCTATAGGTTGCTTAATTAATAAGTGTTGCTAATGACAATACAAAGTCTACTTAAATGGCTTTTTGCAGCTGGGGAAAAGTGGAAACTCCCTTCCCTTCTCATCTCTACCCTTGCCCTCTCTTCACCACTTTTTCCCCAAAGTGGCAAGCCATACTTCAGAAAACAGTGTTCTCTTTTGTAAATATTATATGATTAAAGATCTTTGTCTTTTGAATAGTAAATAATAGAGTAGAATAGTTCGGTTGGAAGGTACCTACAATGATCTTTCAACTGCCTGACCAATTCAGAGCTGGCCGGAAGTTAGAGTAATAGTCAAGGACATTGTCCAAATATCTCTTAAACACTGACATGCTTGGGCCATTGACCATGTATCTAAGCAGACTTTTCCAGTGCTTGGCCACCCTCTTTAGTAAATAAATGCTTCCTAATATTTAGTCTGAACCTCCGCTTTTGGCTGAAAGATTTGAACCTGAAGTCTCTGCCTGGTGCAAATGAGGAACACATCTGTCAGGGTCTGGTGGGTTGACCTTGGCTGGATGCCAGGTATCCACCAGGCTGCTCTATCACTCCCCAGTGGGACAGGGAGAGAAAATAAGATGGAAAACAACTTGTAGGTTGAGATAAGGCAGTTTACTAAAGCAAAAGTGAAAGTTTGTGGGAGCACAAGCAAAAAGAAAAAAGTTTATTCTCTGCTTTCCATCAGCAAGCGATGTTCAGACACTTCCCAGGAAGCAGGGTTTCAGCATGTGTAGTGGTTGCTTCAGAAGGCAAACATCATAGAATAACAAATGCCTCCCTGTTCCTTTTCCCTCCCTTAGCTTTTATATCTGAGCTGATGTCATATGGTATGGAATATCCCTTTGGTCAATTTGGGTCAGCTGGCCTAGTTGTGTTCCCTCCCAGGTTCTTGCCCACCCCCAGCCCCTTGATGGGAGGGAATGTTGAGATACAGCGCTGATGTTGTGCCAGTGCTGCTCAGCTGTAGCCAAAACACTGGTGTGTTATCAATACCTTTCCAGCTCCCAATACAAAGGACAGTACTGTGAAGGCTGCTATGGAGAAATGAAGTCCAGCTTAGCCAGACCCAAAACACAGGGTCAGCAGGAAAAGGATTTCAGGGTCAGTAATTAATAAGTTGGAACAACATAAAAAGAACAAATCTGCTGCTTTGTTAGTTTGCCTTTATCTTGCTGCAACAATTCTGCAGGTTCTGATATCTGGCACTAAAATAGATAAGATACTTTGTGCTGCAGTGTTCAGTGTTGTACTCAGATTAGTGAAGGTTTCTCAACCTACAGGTTGTTGACATACTGTATGTTAAAATGTTGGATGGACCTTTGTCTTCCAAATAGCCTGAAATCTCAGTTTAACTTCCTCAAATGCCTCACTCTTCAATGTATTTAATTATTTGGAAATATGTTTTCTGTCTTGAAATTCAACCTGGCTTACCTTACATAGTAAAAAAAAACGTTCCCTAACTATTTAGTAGGATTGTTTAGAAACAATTTAGCATTTTGCAAGCTGTTTGCATCCTCTTATACATTTTAGTTTCTTAACTGATCATGGAGTCTTTCAGACTGCACCACAACTCAGATATTTGTGAGGAGGAATGGGGAAATGAGATATGAATAATATGCAAATAATGGGCTTTTCTCTCTTACTGAGACAGGGGAGATTCAGATTACATATTAGAAAAATTTTTTTCACTTTTTGGGTGGGCAAGCATTGGAATAGGTTGCCCAGGGAGGTGGTGGAGTCACCATCCCTGGAGGTGTTCAAGAGGTATCTGGATCTGGTGCTGGGTGATGTGGTTTAGGGGTTTAGCAGTTAGAGTGGTAGTGCTGGGTTGACAGTTGGACTTGACGGTCATGAAGGTCTCTTCCAACCTTGATGATTCTATGACTGATTTTAGAAGGATAGGAGCACTGACTGGAAATAACACCATGGATTCATGTGCAAATTTGGACATGAGGCTTCCTTCATTTAATTTTTTTTTACTAATATGGATATCTTAGAGTCCCAGTTAGTAGACCTGGATGACTGAGATATGGAACAAACAAGTTTTGTGTGTTTGAGAATTAAGGATTCAAATAGCAGGTAGGTCAGAGAGCTAGGAGTATAGTCCACTTCACTGTGACTCCTAGAGAGATGAGTGTAGGTATTCTTTTGCAATGAGAACACAAGAGCAGGTGTAGGTGTGGGGTTTCATTTTAACCAACACTTAGTTCAATAACAAAATATTTCCATGATCTTTTTTACATGTGCTCAAGTTTTATTTTAAAATATAAAATGTTGTCTGTGATGTGTGTGCATGCATGCATGCACAATGTAGCTGGTTTGAGTTGTTTTGAGGAACTTGGTGTGTTTTCTCTACCTGGGTTCTGTTTCATGTTTGTTCTTTTGTGTGTTTTTTCTGGGCATAGAGATACTATTATCTCAATATCACAGTGTACAAGACAGTCTACTAGCTCTTCCAAATTTGCCTGGTTTAGCTGTGCTATTTTTGTGTTTGCCCTTCTTGCTGCTTACTTTAAATTGTTGGACAAGTCCAACGTACTTTTATTTCAGGTCAAGATTTCTAACTTCTCAAGTTGAAAGAAAGTAGAAAAGTAACATGTACATACTATGAACCTTCAATACTAAAATATTACAGCTTCCCATCACTGACAGACAAGTCAGTTTCTGATATGAAAGTTCCATTTATTTAATGCTAAATGCTACTGATGAAATTCCCAGACATCAAGTCTAGCTGGCTTCTGTGGCCTTCTGTTACCTCTTCCCCTTCTCCTCTCCCCTTCTTCTCAAAGGTTTAGTTACAATTAGCTGTTTCTTAATTGAGTAATTTTCCATCTGTCCATTAATAACTTCTGGTGTACGTTCTCTTCTTGTAGTACATTAAAATAGTTGTGTTATATTTTGTTGTGTGGTTGTTTGAACCTTTCTCCCCTAGAAGAAATTATTATAATGCAGTTTGCCAAGCTTCTTTAGTAGTGAAGTGTAATGTGATATTGAGCCATCTGAATATAGTTGAATGTATATGTTCCATTCTTTCTTGTTGATGTTCTTGTTGCATGCAGTTCAACCACAATTTGAATATAAGTGACTTAAGCCTCATTAAAAAAACCCGAAACCCAAACCCCTCAATTGCAGATCCTGTTTTAACCAATTACTTTAATTACCATGGTTAAACCTCTTTTGTGTCTCTCTCTTTGTAGTACAGAGCAGTATTCAGAGGTTCCAAGAGAAGTTTTTTATCTTTGCTTTAACACCTCAGCAGGTCAGAGAAATCTGTATTTCCAGGTAAGAAGTAAGAGTGTGGCATTGTCTAGGTAAACTTTTGCAAAATTTCAGGAGAAAGTGTGGGGGTTTTGGTTCATTTTAATGCAGCACATAAAGCTTGCAAATGCAAAATTATAATCCTCACTGAAGTTACTCTGAGTTTATCTGTTCTGTTTTCTTCAGGGACTATTATGCACAGAATTTATGTGCCTTTAGGGTAAAACCTACCCCATTAAAGTGTTAACAGTTACTCTGTTCCAAATAATTGTCACTATTTAGAGAAGTGGTAAGGTTTTCTTCCCTGCATGTTTCCTGACTGCAGGAATGGAAGGCTGCTTTTTTGTCACAGAGTTCACGTTGTTGCAAGACCTACGGTGTAAGCCAAGAGGGTTTTTTCTTCTGTGGCAAAATCATACTTTTTTGTTACTATAAACTCTTGACAGAGGATGCTGATCTTAAAAGTCCTGTGTAACTTGCAGTAGGTAAACAGAGGTGTTGCTTATAAGACTTGTTCATAGCTCAATAAAAGAAAAATAACAGCAAAGTTTAGTGATGTTAGGGCCGGTGTGCCAGTTCTTTCTCCGTATGACTGGAATATGAGACCTGCTGTCTAAATGGATACTTCTCTTTTTATTTCTCTTTGCCACAGGGACTTCTTGCCTGGGGGTAGGAGAGATTACACAGTCCAAGTTCAGCTAAGGTACCTTTTTCATAGTTTTCTCTTACAACTTTTTAATTGGCTAATGTAACACAAGTCTAGATGTTTGTGGGGACATATGTGGTGACACTTGAAAACGATGCTTTTTCTTTTCGGGGATCTAGGTTATGCCTAGCAGAGACAAGCTGCCCTCAAGAAGATAATTACCCTAATAGTTTGTGTATTAAAGTAAACGGGAAGCTGTTTCCATTGCCGGTAGGTTTGTTTGTATGTGACTGTCACGAATGGATGTGGGAGTTTAAATAAGCCCTTGCCTCCTGCCCGGGCCTTGGCAGCAGGTAGTAACCTTACTGAGATGACCAGCACCTCAAAACCCCCTCCCGTTTGTAAGTTCTTTTAATAATGACTGATTCTGTCTATTATAGAACAAATTATTTATTAATAGACAAGGAAACTAACAGATATAAGACTTAATGCAAACTAATACTACACAGGTATAAAACAAAAGAAAGACTACTAGTAGATTTCATACAGTGCATGATAAAGTACCCTTTAAGTTGCAGCTAGCAAAGAAATAGTATAAGCTTAGGATTCAATGTATCTTACCGTCCAATCATTGATGGGGCGCACACTGAGATCCTTTCCCTCAATTTCCAGAAAAGTAACCACGAGCCTGCATCCAGGTCGTGGGGAGAAGTCCCTTGCACCTTCATGGTGTGTGTGTGTGTAAGCTTCTGCTTCAGTAATAATTCTTGTATCTTTTATAGGGTAAAACGGTGTCTCTCAGTCATCAATTTTTCCTGTATCTCTTCCCACATCTGTTCTCCAGACTAGGATGTTTATTCTTGAGGATTGAGCCTCCTTGGCGCCAGAGATGACCCCTGCTGAGCCTTGGGCTATTTCTTTGTGCACCAGTTATCTGTAGTACACAGGAAGTGGGGGTAGATGTCCTGCCACAGTGACTTATGGTGTGTGTGTGTTATCTGTATCATTAACTTGCTAAAACAGCCAAACTGTTTATTATCACCTAAATTTCTCTGGTTACTAATGTTAGGTATATAGTTTGTATGTTGACTGTGTGAGATAGCCATCACTACTATTAATCATGTTACAGCCACTGCATGGAGTAATTGTTTTAGCCACCTATAACAAACCTCATCTATTGCAGTTAAAAAAATATGTCAAAACCAAACCAGTGTCTGCATGAAGAATCCTCCTCCTAGGTATTCAAATTGAGCTTGACTTGATTGATAGTACCCCTCACTATTTGGACTGTTTATATTTGTGATTGGCTTGAGTTCCTTCTTGTTGCAAGGGAATGGTATCGCCTTCTCGTGTACAAGTTTGTATGCTGCTCTGCATCTGTCTGGTTAGTGCAGAATTCATTGTGTCAATGAAGAACAGACCCATTTTAGGGTTTTTAACATTTGCTGGTACTAAAATAGAACCGTGTCAGCAGTCACGCTTCACTGGTGTCTGATGTTTAAATACTAGTACAACAGCTGGGTACTCATCTTAAATGAAACTCTTTAGCTTCTTTCATGTTTTCTAGTCAGTATTTTTTGCAAATGCCAGTTACATTCTCTGATAAGCTTGAGAATTTTCTCCTTTCTTATGTAGATTGTCTTCTTTTCTTTAAGCAAGGAATAACAGAAAAAAACTTGGTCTGATATTATCTTATGGACATCAGTGTCTGCTGAAGCCTAGTCCTGTTAATATAGTTTATGCCCTTCTATGCTGCGTTATGCTCTTCATTTTGTATGTAACATATGTCACAGTCGTAGCAAAAATTGTTTGTAATCTTGGATTATTGCTTTGCTTTAGATCTAAATCCTGTAGGTTCTTCCTGCACATCAGGATTCTTTAATGTGTTCATCTGAACTTTAGGTGAGAAAGTGAATAAATTATTGTCTTGGTAACTTCTTTTCCTCTCCTCCTTCAGTAGGAGCTGAATGACAAATGCAGTCTCAGTCCACGTGCTTCTGCCAAAACTTTCTGTTGATTTTTGTCACTGTCTGCATCCCTCTGGTGGTTCCTTTCTGTTGCAGGAAATGCAAGATAACGTCTTTGTCTCAAAGACCACTATTGTCCAATTCAGTAGTGTTTGTGTTACATAATTAATTAATCAGTGATGCCAGCCTCTATTGCCAACTTGCACGATTCTTAAGTGAGTACTGTTCTGTCTTTCCCTAGTATAGAAGTTCATGCCTCTGCAGATGTCTGTAAATTATTCTTGGTTGTTTCCTTGGCTGCAGTCCTCACCAGAAACTTCAGAAAAATGCTGCCAGTGTACCAGTACTTCTTCAGGTTGTGCCAACTCATGTTAACATGATATTTCCTTGTATTTGTACAACTATCTGTCTCCTTTTATAGTGTTGGTTCTGACTTAAAAGGAGTAAATGCAGAGTCTTGCATGCTGCTATCTTGGTAAATAACAAGGTTTTTATACATGATGAACTACAGCAGGTGGTTGTCCTGTTGATTTTTTTTGTAGGCAAGACAGAATGTGAAAGTTCAAAAGGTAATTTGCATTACTTAGGGAACCTACATAAACCACTGCAGGTCTCTTTCAAAGGCCAAAATCAAATATGTCAGGGAAGGTTGTCAAAAGCCAGATATTAAGAGCAATCATGCTTTCTGTTGATAGATTTTTCTGGCTATAGCAGGTGATACCTGCTTTGACTAATAAAGTTCTTGAAACAAGTGTGGAAAACTTAAAGACACAAATAATGTTGCCCCTTGCTAGCCACTAGATTTGGCAGCCTAACTAAACAGTGCTACACCATGCTGGTTGAGATAGGCAAGCAGTGTTCTTAACTCCTGGAAGGCCAGGAAGGGAAGGTTTTAAGTTGTTCTAGGAGTACAAGATTGAATCTGTTCTCAAGGTCATTGCAGAAGAAAACATCAAAAGCTTGACTGGAATGAATCATGTGCACTGCAGAGTCTCTCTCTAGAAAAAAAAAAAAGAAAAAAAAGTTGGGAAATAAAAGAGAACTTGAATTCTTGCTCTATTGAGAGCAAGGCAATTTCATTTTTAGGCTGGAGGCCAGCAGGGTTACTGTGGCTGGTACAGTATGTGGGGAAATACTCTCCTGAATATTGCAGGGACGGTGTGTTTATCCACATAAACTGATAATGTCACCATAGTAGAGAAAGGCCTACTTCACCAAAACAATGGGATATATACCCTATAAATTATGGCAGTTCTTATGTCTGGTTAAAGAAAAGGCAAACCATTCATTCTTTTAAATGTGAAATTATCAGTAGTTTCCTTTCATCTGCTGCCTCTATGTTCTGTGATGAAGTACACATGGTAAAGTCACTAGTAAATACTGGGTCAATCATCTGGGGTAAGAACCATAAAAGGCAGTGATTTTCCTACGGTATACTTGGCTAGTGAGTGAAAGAGGCTCTTTATTTCTGGGTTTTATTTTCAGACTTAGGGCCTCACCTGGAGCCTCTGGCAAAGGACCGCAGGAGAAACCCGAGGTCGACCACTAGGATCGAAGAAAGGATTCTAGTAATGAGAATATAAAGGTTATATGGGATCTGAGCATGATGCAAATGGTATGGAATAAGGGGTGGAGAGTGTATTGGGTCTGACTGAGGTAAAGCTCACAGCCCTTACAGTGCTGCGCTTTGCATTGGTAGCTGGTGTTGATAACAGACCAGTGTTTTGGCTACTGCCAAGCAGTGTTGTCCCTCTGACATTTCTTCCCCCACCAATGGGGATGGGGGTGGGCAAGATCCTGGGAGGGGACACAAGCAGGCCAGCTGACCCAAATCAGCCAAAGGGATATTCCATACCATATTATGTCAGCTCAGACAGATAAGTGAAGGAAGAGAGGAGGAAGGGGGGACATCAGCGATTCTTCAATGTTTGCCTCCTGGAGCAACCATCACGCGTGCTAAAGCCCTGCTTCCCAGGAAGTGTCCAAACATCGCTGCTGATGGGAAGTAGAGACTGATTGTTTTTTTTCCCCTCTCTGGCTCTTGCGCACGCAGATCCCCGCTTGTTTCTTCCTTTTTGCTGTAATAAACTGCCTTATCTCACCCTGTTAATTTTCCATATTATTCGCTCCCCTGTCCCAGTGGGAAGGGGAGTGATAGGGAGAGTGAGTGGGCACACGGCACCTAGCCAGGGTCAACCCACTACAAGGTCTTTCACAGTAACTCTTTTCCCAAGCAATAGACTGTGAATGTGTGTGTTTCTCTGGGTAAAAAAAATGTATATGTGAGTGTTTTTACAGCATATCCTTTCTGGGAGATTTTCTTGTATCAGAACAATACAGTCTTGAACAAAATAAAATTTGCTGGTCAGTTCTGTGTAAGACAGAGCTGCAATCTATTATTGGCATTTTTCTGGTGCAGGATGAGTTTTTGAAATGAGTGGACTACAGGCTGTCTGTACGAACTCAGAACAGAGATTCTCAGTTCCTGTTGCAGACTGGCTTGCTTTCATCATGACAGATGCAGGGTGAGATGAATAAGCTACAGTTAGGCTGTGTGCTCCTTCAGACAGCACAAGTACTTTCTGCTCATGATATGCTGGAGATTATGTGCTTGCCTAGAAGCAAAAGGGAACTGGATGACTACTGAAGGGAACTGGATGACTCCTGATTCAATTTGCAATTATCATATTGTTAAAAACAGGCTCACAAACAAAAATTTTAGTAGAATAATATTGAACATTTATTAGTAGAATAAAGGCAAAAACAGCACTGGGCGCATAACAGTATCTCCTAGAGGTGTACTTTTGTTCATTTTATAGTGTGTTTAAGTACTTTCTTTACTGTTACACATTCATTAAGCGCAAAAGAAAATTTATACTTCACACATCACTCTTTCCTTGATCTCTTCCCCCCTTCCCATTGGAGTGGCGCCTCTCAGGTGTCTGGACAATGTCAGGCAGAGGCTGCTTTGAGAGGGGCAAGTGGTGTTATCTTCTTTTGTTTCATTTGACTCTAATTCATCAACTCAAAAGATGTTTATGGCTATATATTTATGACTACATTTTTTAATATATCACAACTATCTCGAGGTTATAATTTTGCTACAATCTTGTTTCTACTTAGCTATATTTTATCTACCAAGTATATTGTTACTAGCTGTCCTCGTTTGAGAGACAGTTGTCTGTTAAAGAAGGTAGGAGCCTCCCTTGGAATGTAAAATGTAAACCCTTTCCCTCCGAATTGTTATAAATTTTAAATCAAGGGGCTCTCAGGCAGAGATATGAGGATAGGAATAACAATTCTTTACTAATACATAAAACAAAGATAAAAAATAACAAAAACTATGGCATAAACCATATACAGAAGCAGACACCCAGTATCAGCCTGCTCGGCCTCAGGCACTTTTCCCTCTGGTGCAGTTCCAGTCACAGCTGGCAGGGGCGCTGGTGGTTCCCTGTGGGCAGGGTGGCTGCAAGGTGTGCTCAGGGGCAAGCCCAGGTGACATGAGGGAATGGTGGCTGTTC
Organism: Petroica traversi; assembly: GCA_025920805.1. Classification (NCBI taxonomy): domain Eukaryota; kingdom Metazoa; phylum Chordata; class Aves; order Passeriformes; family Petroicidae; genus Petroica; species Petroica traversi. The sequence continues at coordinate 221,281 of JAHLSL010013358.1, forward strand.
CCAGGGCAGGGAGGGGTGGAGGAGAGGCTTTTCTTCACAAGCCCTTGGGGCAACCGATGTCGGTGCCGCAGCAGGATCCCCAGGAACAGTGAGATGGGACAGCAGAAGGTCCCGGCAGGCAGGGACTTGAGGCTACCATGTAGCAAAGTCTCGGAGGAGGGCCGGATAAGCAGGGAAGGACCGGGCAGCCCCTCAGCAGGGCAGGGGTGTCACGAATGGGTGGGGGAGCTAAACAAGCCCTTGCCTCTGCCCGGGTCTCAGCAGTAGGTAGCAACCTTATTGAGACGACCAGCACCTCAAAATCCCTCCCATTCGCAAGTGCTTTTAATAATGACTGATTCTATCTATTATATAAATGTCCTGGGTTGGCCATATGACTTATTTGTATCCCCAATCGTCCCTCTTGCTTATGCTGGATATTAAGCTCTACAGCTTTACGTTAGGCCCAGAGAGACAGAGAGAGTGAAAGTGGAGAAGAAAAAAAACACGCGCCGTTTGTCTGCAGGAGTTACACCTTATCCCCCATGGAAGGCCTTGAGGCTGCATTCCGGCAGTACAGCAGTATCTCGATCTCACTCTCTGGGGTGTGCTCGGAAAAAGCACACAGCGGAGGGTTTCCTTGGATCTTTCTCGGCTTTTTTTGCAGGGAGAGACGTTGTTTCTTTTGCTGTTTATTTTTTCCTTTTTTTCTCCTCCTGGGACTGGTTGGCATTGCGTGGGCCAGGGACACCAGGGAATCCCTGCCCCCCCCCGCCCCCGGAGAACTGAACCGGACTCAGACGGACTCTGAATCTACCATCTCTTCAGAGGAAGGAGAGGTTTCATTGTTTTCATATTATCCAAATTTTCTATGCTTGTGAATATTCTATTAGTTAAATAAATAGTTTTTTCCACTTTTCTCTAAGGAATTTTTTCCTGAACTGGTGTGGGGGAGGAGTGGTTGGAATCGGCTTTTCCTAGAGGAGACCCCCCCAGAGGTTTCCTCCTAAATATTGCCCTAAACCAGGACAATAACAAATTATTTATTAATAGACGCGAAAACTATCAGCTATAAGACTTAAAACAAACTAATACTACACAGGTATAAAAACAGAAAGGAAAAACTACTAGTAGATTTTATACAGTGCACAATAACGTACCCTTTAAATTACAGCTAGTGAAGAAACAGTATAAGCTTAGGTTTCAATGTGTCTTACCATCCAGACGTTGGTGCAGCACACATCGAGTTCCTTTCTCTCAATCTCCAGAGAAGTACCCATGAGCCTGCGTCTAGAACTCGGAGAGAAGTCCCTCACACCTTTGGGGGTGATTGTAGAGGCTTCTGCCTCAGTGTTAATTCTTGTATCTTTTATAGGGTAAAACGGTGTCTCTCAGTCATTAATCTTTCCCCACATCTGTTCTCCAGAGCAGGGGTCTAATTGATTTATGAGCCTCCTTGGCACTGGAGATGACCCCTGCTGAGTCTTTTGACTCCTGGGTTATCTCTGATGCACCCATATCTCTGGTATGCAGGCGGGGGGGGGGAGGGGGGGAGTGTAGACCTGTCCTGCTGCAAGGGGGAAGGAGAAAAGTCACAGCAGAGAGGAGAGCAGGTCCATGCTGGCGGTGTGTCCCTTTAGCAAGCAGCAGCTCTGGCCGCTCTGCTCCGAGATCCCCCAGAGAGCGAGAGAGCGACAGCTATCTCACCTTGCCTTTTTACCAGCCTAAATCTCTCGTTGTCTCTGCCCCCTGAGAAGAAGCTTGCCTCTCTCTGGCTTGGCTACCTTCTTTTGTCTCTTAAGTTCCCAACCATTAGTTCCTTAGCAATTTATGGGAGAAAAAAAATTCCATAAGAAAAACAAAGGGAAGAAATCCAAACCCCAACACTAGCGAAAGTCAACATTTATCATTTACTCATTTATTACAATATAGGAAATAAAACTACAGAGAAAAGTTATCCAGGTTATGAAATTTTTCATCAAAACTGAGGAAACAATATCTAGTTTATTTTGTTTCTGCAGACAACAGCAAAGCCTATTATTCCCTGCCCATGGTGAGTGGATTGAAACTAGATTATCTTTAGGGTTGCCTCCATCACAAACCATTCTATGATTCTATGATCTCTTAAATACAGCTGATATTCCATGTACAGCCTTTCTTCAGAAACCTTGGCAGAGGACAGATGACAACTTGTAACTAACTGGGCCAGGTGTAGTTGATGCAAGGCAAAGCAGGCACCAAGGACATGCAGAGCTCTTGGAACAAGACTCTTGTTTTTTACATAGAACCGTTCAAGTGTTTTCTGGGTATGAAACACTGAGTTAACTTCATGACTTGCTGTGTTTGTCACTAAAGATGTATCCTTGCAATGTTCCACTCTTTCAGAGTGTGTGTGTGTGTGTGTGTGTGTGTGTGTGTGTGTGTGTGTGTGAACAAAGCATTGACATTACTTTTTATTCTTTCAGTGAACTTACCTGGACTCAAACTGTGTTCTCTTTCACCTTTTCAGTATTTCTATAAAACCCCTTAAAACGAAAAATGCCTTATAATTGTGGTTGACTTATAGTGTTAGACTGTCAAGGACTGATATTTTTCAGATTGTGTTGGATTTGGTCTCCAGCCTAGAGATCCTCTGGGTTTATCTGCTTCCCATAGATCTGTTTAAAACTTGCAAGTCTGTGTTAGCAGGTTTCAAAGTACAGCAGGGAGACTTGGTAACACGTTAATTGTCCTTTCTTCCTATAGGGATACGCTCCACCACCAAAAAATGGAATTGAACAGAAGCGACCTGGGTGCCCCTTAAATATAACATCTCTAGTTAGGTTGTCATCAGCAGTGCCAAACCAGATTTCCATTTCCTGGGCTTCTGAAATTGGAAAGGTAAACTGCATGTTGTGTAGGATGTGGGAGGTTGTCTAAATAACCTCATCTAGCATTTCTTCTCTCCTACTGCCTGATGTTGCTGCCAATGCATACACCAGCAAGTGTTTAGTAATAGGTGGCTGAACTTATCAGTGCCAGGAAACAAAGTTTGCTCCAGAAATATGGTACTTTTCAGTAAAAGAAATATGATTCACATACAGATGATAAAGACTTCCTTATAGAATTCACATTAGAAAGCCTGCTGTTCAGGGTTGCCTGAAGTGCGTGTCAAAAATAACAAGCTTGTTTTTTGGTGTAAATAGTACAAAATAGTTCAGACATGACAAAATAACAAAAGGAAGGCCTACTCACTTCCTTGTAGTCTGATGGTGTGAAAAATGAAATTATGTAGCCATATATTCTAAGGCATGTTTCTTGGTGTCTGTTGTAATTGTCCATTGGAGAAGACTTTTTAAACTGGTCACTAATCATAACTGAAAAGAAATTGGCCTTTAAAATGGCTCTGCAGTTGTTTAGAAGTCCACCTATGGATTTTTTGAAGAAAGAAAAGGACAGTGGGAAATTTCTGAATTCATCTTAGGTTTAAATAATGGTTGCAGCAGCCCTTCAAGTTGTTGCTAAGTCAAGAACTACTTATTCCTCTGTGACTATTTGTGTAAATTTCATGGTTTAGCAATGGTACTTCCCAATTCAGTGCTCCCCTAGAGACTCCACGTGCCACTCGCTCCCCTGCTTTCCCCTTCTCTTGCTGCAGGCTGGAGTGGAGAATTGGAGGCACAAAAGGTAAAGATCATGGGTTGAGATAAGAACAATTTACTGAAAACAGCAATGAAATGAGAAAAGGAACAGTAACAGCAACAATATTAATGACAGAGTGTATAAGAAAAGGAACAATTCACCCAGAAACCCCCTGACGATACCAGACTACTCCCTTGGCTCCCTCTGCCACACCTATGCTTCCAGGCTTACTCAACCTTAAGGAACCCCTTCTCCCTGGAAGAGACTCCCTGCCCCCGTCAATGACATGAGGTGGTAGAGAATAACCTCTAGGGCCCAGCCGTGCTGCTTCCTGGCTACTGCAAAAGCTAACCCTGTCCTGGCCAGGACTAGGACAGTAAATCCTTCTGGATTCAATTATCAAAGTAGCTTGCCTCTTTTTCTTCAGAATCAAAATCTGGACTAGAGACACCACATTTCAAAGTGAGACTCCAGTATAAGCTTTTTTACACTAATTACAATTTTTAAAAGAAATTGGAGAGAAAGCTAATGTTCAGAAAATAAATGAAGGGCAGTGCTGACAGCAAAGTGTTTTGGTTTTTTTTTTCTAAAACAGAGGTGGAGGGAAAGTTCTAGGCTGTTTCTTCTCAATCAGAAAGTACAAGAATCTCAAAATTAATACAGTGATGTGTGTGGTCTTGGCCTCTCCTTTTGACCTCTGCTTTTTTCCTTCCCTCTGTCTGCCAAAACATATTCTCATGGAAGCATATGACTTGAAGGTTGTACCAGCATTCTTCCTTTCCCTGAGATGTAGAACAAGCTTTTTGGTTTAATGTTGGTGCCAGAACTCATGTAGCAGCCATCACTATACATCCTCAAAGTTGAGATCTTGGGAGCCAGTCTGGAGTGTCAGCAGGCTCACGTGGTAAGGGTTTATTGGCATGGACTGGACTGATGGGGAGGGCTGCTGAGCAAAGGAAGCATCAGCCCCTCAGAGGTGATCAGACTTGAGCCTATAAAATTCTTTCTGTAGGCAATGTATAGTAATTCTTTAAGGAAAAAAACAAACACACACCCACACCCCTCTATTTTTCTTAGTGGTGTCTCATGCATTTAGATTACTTTATCTGCTCATCTAGGCAAAAGCTGGTGAGACTTGCAGAATTTTCTCTTCTTTAGTGACCTTGAAGAGAGAGAGAATGCTGAACAAAAGCAGCTGGCAAGTGGTGTGAATTAGGGAAGAGTAGTAAATGCTACGGAATAGGGCTAGCCTAAGAGTAGACATGGTAACAAGACCTGGCTTAAAAGTGCAGAGCAAGCTAAAGAAAAGGTACAAAAAAATTGGTGCAGCTGTGTGCCTTTAGAAGGTGTTGTGTTTGCACCTGAAAGACCATCATCTTTTGTTGTGTGATTGTCTCTGAGCTCCCCAATAAAAGATTGACACTGGAAAAAGGGAAGGATTTAGACAAACTTGAGAAGTTCTTAAAGACTGCATGTATGAGATGTGCCACTATGTAAATCATCTTTCCAAGAACAGACCCTAGATTGTCTCTTGGTTGTGGAATTATTTTTCTGTCTTGGTTTGAAAGACAGGTGTCTGCCAAGGAAGGTGGGAACCTCCCTTGGAATGGAAAATATGACCCCCTTCCCTCCAAATTATTATAACTTTGAAATTAAGAGGCTTTCAGGCAAAGATATGAGAAAAGGAATAATAGTTCTTTACTAGAATGTATAACAAAGCAAACAAACAACAATGGCAGCAACAACAAACAGAACCAGAAACCCAGTAACAGCTTTCTCTCAGCTGCAGGCACTTTCCCCTTTGGTGAAATTATGGTCTCAGCCAGCAGGGTAGCTGTTGGCTTGCTGGGCAGGGTGGGTGCGATGATTCCCTGTGGTTGCAGGGGGCGCTTGTGGTGAGAGTTCGATCATGTCTCTGCATGTGGCTAATGGAGGATGCAGCCGGTGGAAGGGATGGAAAAGGGGCTTCCTTTACAAACCCCCAGGGGCAACTGATCCTGGTGCCCCTCTGGATAACGAAAGGAGCTGTAGCAGGAACCTCAGAAGCAGCAAACTGGAATGGCAGGGACGAGGAAAATCCCAGAGTGGTAAACAAGATGTATCAGAAACCCCACAACTGTAGCAGGAACTGGTCCAAACAAGTAGGGACTGCATGGCTACATTGTAGCAAAAAACTTTGGAGCAATAGCAGAGACATGGCAGGGGCTGGGCAGTGGCAGTTCGGCTCCCAAACACAGCAGGGAGTGTAGAAATCTGTGGTGCCTGTTGGATGGCCTCTGCGGTGTGTGGATGCGGTTTGGACAGAGACAGAGATCTCTAGAGTCTGGTCTTAGAGTATGAGGTTTATTGTAATAAAGAGCGTGGGGGTAAGAGACCTGCCATGAACCGCCAGGCGCGGCTCAGAGCAGGGAAGAGAGGAGAGAGAGAGAGAGAGAGAGGTAGAGGAAACAGAATACCTTGGTTCTCGCTTACAATACAACAAATCATGTTCTATGCTGAATATTCTAATTTTCACTAACCAATCTAGGACAAGATACAAATTCTATAGCATTTACATACAGCCTATGAACATCCTTGTATTACCATATGGCGTTATATTTTAAACCCTAAAAACTGCTTTTTTTACCTTATGCTAAGTTAGCAAAGTCTACTCTGACCCTTGGACCTACAGGCAGGCAAGGGCCATTGTATAATCAAGGAAGGCCATTGGTCAATCAAAGAGGGAGATTACCTGCAGTGGCCATACTATTGTTTTTCAGTTTATTCAGTAACTGGGGTTTGGTATCTCAAAACCTGTCTTCATTTCAATCTCGCTTGTTATTTCTATATTTTCAGCATCTTTCGACAGGTAATAATTTCTGTAAGACTTTCCTATTTCTTCCTCCCCAGCAAGGGAGAGGTCCCCTCAGAGGGGGAAGAGGCTTGGGGTCCCGGGGTTTCCCCTGAGGCACACAAGCAGATGTTAGTGAGGTAGGGTGATAGTAAGGTCCCAGCACAATAATTGTTAAGCAAAAATCATGTGTGTTTTTTTTGCTGGATGCTACAAGTAGTGTAAATAGTAATCTGTTTTCATAGTGGAAGTACTGTATGAAATCAACATTTAATCTTCAATCACTCTTTTTGTAGAATTACTCCATGTCTGTGTATCTCGTTCGCCAGCTTACTTCAGCTATGCTTTTGCAGAGGTTAAAAATGAAAGGTATCAGAAACCCCGATCACTCCAGAGCACTAAGTAAGTCTAATTAATTTGTTTGTCTATACTTTTTGAGGGTGGTTGGTGGCTCTTTAAAACTAGAATTTGTAATACTTCAAGAATCAGCATAATTTTGAGAAGAAAGTCCATGCCCAGAGTATCAAAGGTTCCCTTTGTTGTTGCTGAGGCATCACACACTTTTTCAGTGAGGGTCCCTGTGCTGGTAAGGAGTACATCATCTGAAATATTCTTATGGGAATACCACGAACACTACTTACTGTGGTGGGCTGTGAGGTGCAGGTAGATGTTCTAAATTCTCTTCACTTGCATATGATGCTGATTGTACCTTGCTCACTGATAATTATTTTCTCTCTTTGCATGTTAGGTTGAGTTTGCTTTACTAACCACTGTGGCTGTTAGTGCATCTGCTGAACATCAAACAGTGTTGTGATGCACTGTGTTTGCCAGTTGCTTATAAATAGAGAAGCTATTTTTGTTTGGTATTGCTATGAACTAGTTTCCTAGATGCTTAATTTTCTTAGATAGCTGGAAAAAAAGGACATCACAGAATCACTAGGTTGGAAGAGACATTCAAGATCATCAAGTCCAACCAATGCCCTAACACCTCCACTAAACCATGGCACCAAATGCTACATCCAATCTCTTCTTAAACACATCCAGGGATGGTGACTCTACCACCTCCCTGGGCAGACAATTCCAGTATTTTACCACTCTTTCTGTAAAAAACTTTTTCCTAATATCCAACCTATAGTTCCCCTGGCGCAGCTTAAGACTGTGTCCTCTCATTCTGTACCAGTGAATCAAGATTAGCATTTTAAATAAAGACGTCTGTGTATAATTTCTTAACTTATTTTAATAGTTAAAGAAAAACTAACCGCAGATCCTGATAGTGAGATTGCCACAACCAGTCTACGGGTATCCCTGATGTGTCCTGTAAGTACATCTGGAAATTATCAGATACAGATTTCTATTTTTATCTTTAGTGCAGAGTTGGGCTGCTTTTAAAAAGACCCACTTTAGAAACTTCACTGGCTTTTGTTATATACAGATTCAATAATAAAAAATAGTGAAGAGAAGGGTGCATCTACAAGCACCTGATTGTAGCAGCATTCACCCAACTATGGTTTGGAACTGTGAATGCCTCAGATGTAGCACAGTCAGAATCAAATTGCTACTCGTATGTGTATAGTGAGATCTTTAAAAGGAGTAATCTCATATATTGAGGTGTTGAGACTAATTGGGCAGGGTGACAGAATAATTAAAGGATACAGTGGTAAATAAAACTTCAGATTGCTCATCTTAGTGGTATTGTTTATACTGTCAACTACTATAACGAGCAAGAAAAATTAATCACTGTGTAGCAAGGCAACACTGCCTTGGGGTTTCTCTTCCCAGGTAGAGACTGGCCTTGTGTTTGTGACTGGTCTGTTCAGTTAAACATTCAAATGAGTCTAACATGTAACTGGACCTCAGAAAAACACTTTAAATACTTAGTTAAAAGAAAATTATAAAAGTGAGTATTTCAGAAAAAAATCCTGGAAATAATGTTGATGCAGGTCCATTAGAAATATTTCTCAGAACTCAGTGGAGATTTTGAGGATAGCTTTATTGTTTATTTAAGTGTACTGTAAGTGCTTTGATAGGGTGGATTTGCTTGCAGCACCCTTAGCACTGGGCACCCTCTGTAGTGAGAAGAGAGTTAGCTATCCAGGCCTACTTCACTGTCTTCTGTTCTCTCTCTAAATGCATCTTCTGCAGCTGGGTAAAATGAGACTGACAATCCCATGCCGGGCTGTTACTTGCACACACCTTAAATGTTTTGATGCTGCTCTTTATCTTCAAATGAATGAAAAGAAGCCTACCTGGATCTGCCCTGTCTGTGACAAAAAGGCAACTTATGAGAGCCTAATATTAGATGGGTAAGAGACTGGGTTTTCAGATTACACAATCACTTAACATTTTTCATTATGTACTCAATAGCTACTTTTGTAACTTGAGGTTTAGCCATTTCATATTATTTTCTTTGTCAAAATACTTTAGACTGAGAGGAACTGTTAGTTTCTCTTACTGTCTAACAAACTGCATAAATTTATCTCCCAACTGCATCATCAAACTCGTGAGCCTCATAATATTTCCTCTGAAGAAATACAAATCTGATATTTAAGGAGAAGTCTCCCTTTTATGTGACCTTATCTCCGAAGCTATTAACTTTAACTCATAAAACAATGTCAAACATGGTTCAAAGTATGATTATTTCTGCTTCTGTACTGAATTGCAGAAATGTTGGAGTGGAATATGGGTAGGTTGGGATATTCTTTTAGTTGTCAATGTCTGCCAAGTCTATAATTACAGGCTTTGAGGTAAGAGGAACTAAGGGAGACAGCACATGCAATGGATGGAAGGTGATCATAATTAGCTTTTCCACTATGTCTCCTTTTGAGTTAGAATAAAAATTTCACTTGGAACCAAAAATGAAACGACTCAGTCCTCTTTTTCAGGCTCTTTATGGAAATCCTTAATGAATGTTCAGATGTGGATGAGATCAAATTCCAAGAAGATGGCTCCTGGTGCCCCATGAGGCCAAAGAAAGAAGCTATGAAAGTCTCAAGTCCGCAGTGCACCAAAATAGAAAGTATGTACGTATGGGTACTGGTTGCAAACCAACTTGGATACTTAGATGTAGCTTGGATAATGTGTGAATGTTGGTGTTTGTTTTCTGAAGGGCTTAATACTTCTAACCATCTTGTCATATAAACTAAAAAGAAAGGGTTGTACTCTCTAAAAGTATGCATTTTTGGGCTTTGTCTTTGCTCTTTATAATAGCAGTTAAGAAAGCAAAAGGTTGTTCTTATTTTAGGTCCTTAAACTGATAAATGAAGACTAAAACTTGTGTTTTAATATTCTTAACATGACGCAGTGTCATGGATTGACACTGGCCGAATGCGAGGCACCCAGGAAAGCCGCTCACTCACTCCCCTGCTGCAGATGGACAGAGGAGAGAAAATCTGTCAAATGGTTCATGAGCTGAGATAAGGACCAGGAGAGATTTCTCAGTAAATACTATTGTGGCAAAACAGGCTCAACTTAGAGATATAAGATAAATTTATTGCTAACAAAATCAGAGAAGGATAATGAGAAGTAAAAAAAGACCTTAACACCTTCCTCCCACCCCTCCCTCCTTCTCAGCTGTACCTCCTACCTCAGCAGCACAAGGAGGCAAGGAATGAGGGTTATGGTCAGTTCATCACCTGAGGCTTCTCCTGCTGCTCCACTGTGGGGTCCCTCCCATGGGAGACAGCTCTCTGTGAACTTTTCTGACATGAATCCATCTCACGAGCAACAGCTCTCTGCAAACTGCTGCCACATGAGTCCATCCCACAGGGAAGCAGTCCTCCCCAAACTGCTTCAGCGTGGGTCACTCTTCCAAGGGTTGCAGTCCTTCAAGGACAGGCTGCTCCAGCCTGGTAGCAGGGTCTCTCTCTCCATGGGTCTCCGACAGGATCACAGCCTCCTTCCAGGCATCCACCCACTCTGGCATGGGGCTCCTTCATGGGCTGCAGGTGGATCTCTGCATTCCCTGTGAACCTCCATGGGCTGCAGGGGGACAGCCTGTTTCACCATGGTCAGCACCATGGCCTGCAGAGGAATTTCAGCTCCAGCGATTGGAGCACCTCCTCCCCCAACTTCTTCACTGACATTGCTGTCTGCAGCTATTTCTCTCACATGTTCTCACTCCTGCTCTTCTCTGGCTGCAATTACAACTGCACCACAAACTTTGTTTTGATTTATTCTTAAATATGTGATTCACAGAGGTGAGGGGTGGAATGTATTGGTTTTACGTGACCTGATTTTTTGTAGTGGGGGGCCACAGAGGTGGCCTCTGTGAGAAGCTGCTAGAAGCTTCCACCATGTTCATCAGAGCCAATCCATGATGGCTCCAAAGATGAACATGCTGCTGGCCAAGGCTAGGGCAATTAGAAATAGTGGTAATACCTCTGTGATAACATATTTAAGAAGAAATCAAAGCAAAGTTTGTGGTGCAGTTGTAATTCCAGTCTCAACCAGCATCAACACTCGACACACAGAATACTTATAAAAGAGTTCCTGGCTATACCATTCTCTGTAGTGGTGTCCTGGTTTAGGGCAAATATTTAGGAGGAAACCTCTGGGGGGGTCTCCTCTAGGAAGAGCCAATTCTAATTACCCCTCCCCCTACAGGTCCGGGAAGAATTTCCTTAGAGAAAAGTGGAAAAAACTATTTATTTAACAAATAGAATATTCACAAGGATAGGAAAAATTTGGATAATATGAAAACAATGAAACCTCTCCTTCCTCTGAAGAGATGGTAGATTCAGAGTCCATCTGAGTCCGGTTCAGTTCTCCAG
>JAHLSL010013358.1:272479-293145 GCA_025920805.1 Petroica traversi
GGACCAGGTTACACATGGTGGATAATGCAGAAAGATGGAACAACACGTTGTGTACCCCAGGATCATTTGATTGTTTGTGGCCGGTGGCGAGGGCCGGACAGTTGACCACAGGGACGGCCGGCGGCTCGGTGGCTTGTCCTTTTCGTTAAGTCAGCTTCAGCTAGGGACTTCTTTTCCCCTCGCCGGGAGCCGGGCTTCCCTGGGATGGTGGCCGCTGTCCTAAAAACCGGAGAGGTGCTGAGAGAGAGAGTGTTCCTTTGCCCGGAGCCCCAAATCAGACACAAGACACGAGGGTCCGCTCTGCTTGGGCTCAGGGGCAAAAGACCCGGAATTGCCCAACATTCAGACTTTTATTCTGAGGGTTACAACTTATCTCATAACGGTACAGGGGAGGACACGGAGAAGGGTCGAAGGTCAGGATGCAGTCAGGAAGGAGGAAGGGAGGAAAGAGTGAGACACAAGATAGTATTGTTAACTCAGGGGCAGGCAGGGGGGGGTTCGACTCCCTTTCCAAGGCCAAACTTAACTCTACCTTCTGAGGGGCCTCACTTTCTAGGCCCACAGAAATTCTTCAGGGGATATGTCATTCTCTGAGCTTGAACCACCGCTACAATTGTTGGGTGAGAACCATGTTTAGATACCACTATTTGCTGAATTTCGCTTGCATTGTCTGTAAATAGCTGTACACTGTATATATATGTATACAGATATGTGTGTGTAGAATCAGACTGTATTAGTCTTGGTACTGAGATGACGATATGGGGATAAGGGGTGGAATGTCCTGGGTTGGCCATATGACTTTTTTGTATCCCCAATCGTCCGCTTGCTTATGCTGGATATTAAGCTCAACAGCTTTAAGTTAGGCCCAGAGAGACAGAGAGAGTGAAAGTGGAGGAAAAAAACCACTCGCCGTTTGTCTGCAAGAGTTATATCTTCACTCCCATGAAAAAAAGGCCTTGAGAGGCTGCATTTCCGGCAGGACAGAGATATCTTGCTCTCACTCTCTGGTGTGTGCTCGGAAAAAGCACCCGGCGGAGGGTTCCCTCGGATCTTTCTCGGCGTTTTTGCAGGGAGAGACTTTGTTTCTTTTGCTGTTTATTTTTTTCTTTTCCGTCCTCCTGGGACTGGTTGGCATCGCGTGGGCCCAAGACACCAGGGAAATCCCCGAGGGGCCCCCCTGACTTCTACAGCCAGGCAGGCAGTCGGCCCCCCCCACTGGAGAACTGAACCGGACTCAGACAGACTCTGAAACCTCTCTTTCCTCTGAAGAGATGGTAGATTCATTGTTTTCATATTATCCAAATTTTCTATGCTTGTGAATATTCTATTTGTTAAATAAATAGTTTTTTCCACTTTTCTCTAAGGAAATTCTTCCCGAACCTGTTGGGGGAGGGGTGGTTGGAATCGGCTTTTCCTAGAGGAGACCCCCCCCAGAGGTTTCCTCCTAAATATTGCCCTAAACTTGGACAAAACTAAAAAGGATAAACTGCTAGTAGATTTTATACAGTGCACGACAAGGTACCATCTAAATTACAGCTAGTGAAGGAAAAGTATAAGTTTAGGTTTCAGTGTCTCTTATTGTCCTGGTTTAGGGCAATATTTAGGAGGAATCCTCTTAGGGGGTCTCCTCTAGAAAGACCAATTCCAGCCACCCCTCCTCTGGACAGGTTCGGGAAAAGATTTCCTTAGAGAAAAGTGGAAAAAACTATTTATTTAACAGATAGAATATTCACAAGCAAAGAAAATTTGGATAATATAAAACAATGAAACCTCTCCTTCCTCTGAAGAGATGGTAGATTCAGAGTCCTTCTGTGGGTGTTGCTGTGTCAGCCTCAGTCCCTCCAGAGGCTGGGGCCGATGGCCAGGCCCAGCTGCAGAGTCGGGGGGCCCCTGGAGGAATTGTCCTGATGTCTTGGACCACAGAGATGCTGACCAGTCCCAGGAGGAAGGAAAAAAAACAGCAAAAGAAACTAAGTCTCTCTCTGCAAAAGCTGAGAGATCTCCGAGAGCCCTCCACTGTGAGCTCTCAGAGCACACAGACCGAGAGATAGCTGTCCCGCTTGGAGCGCAGTCTTACAAGCACTTTCCGGGGGAGTAAGGTGTAACTCCTGCAGACAAACTGCGCCTGTTTTCTCTCTCCCCCTTCACTCTCTTCACTCTCTCTGTCTTTCTGGGCCTAACTTAAAGCTGCAGAACTTAATATCCAGCATAAGCAGGAGAGACGATTGGGGATACAAGGATCATACGGTCAACCCAGGACACTTACCATCCAGACGTTGGTGCAGCACACATCAAGTTCCTTTCTCTCAATTCCTGGAAAAGTAACCATGAGCCTGAGTCCAGAATTCGGGGAGAAGTCTCTTATACCTTTGGGGGTGATTGTAGAGGCTTCTACCCCAGTAATAACTCGTGTGTCTTTTATAGAGTAAAACGGTGTCTCTTAGTCATCAATTTTTCCTTTATCTCTTCCTACATCTCTTCTCAAGACTAGGATGTTTATTTTTAAGGTTTGAGCCTCCTTGGTGCCAGAGATGACTCCTGCTGAGTCTTTTGACTCCTGGGTTATCTCTGATGCCCCCATTATCTCTGGTATGCAGGAAAGGGGGGGGTGCCACTGCCACACTCACCTTCCCAGGTGCCCTAATACAACAGGTATGAGGCTCTGGAACTTGAAGACCAGGGATATAAAAATATGGATGAAGGTCCATCCAGGTTGGAGGGGTCACATAGAGCAGAGCAACCCTCTCCTCACATCATGACCGCCTCAGTTAAGAAAAAAAAAGAAGAGCAGTAGTCACTGATGACTCCCTTGTAAAAGGAATGGAGGGCCTGATATGCTGACCAGACCAAATCCATAGGGACATGTGCTGGGTCCCAGTTAACAGACATCACCAAGAAACATCCCAGTCTGGAATTTCTGCAAGACGTGGAATATGCAAAATTTGTTTAAGAAAATATGCTTTTACTGTTTGATATTTCAAGCCTAATCAACAAGGAAGGAAATTTAAGCCATGAAACAGAGAGCAGTGAAGAAGCCTTAAGTGATGTCCAGGTATGAGAAAGACAAACTACTTTTTGGTAGAATTGCCATATTAAGGTTGCAGGCTTGACATGCTTCAATGATCTCAGACCTAGGGGGAGTCTAACATAGTTTGGGAAGAAGGATGTACCACAGATAATTCCCTTGGTTTGAAAGACAGGTGTCTGCTAAGGAAGGCAGGAAACTCCCTTGGTGTGTGGCAGTGGCACCCCCCCTCCCCCTCCTCCCTGCATACCAGAGATAATGGGTGCATCTGAGATAACCCAGGAGTCAAAAGACTCAGCAGGAGTCATCTCTGGCACCAAGGAGGCTCAGACCTTAAGAATAAACATCCTAGTCTTGAGAAGAGATGTAGGAAGAGATAAAGGAAAAAAATTGCTGACTGAGAGACACCGTTTTACTCTATAAAAGATACACGAGTTATCACTGGGGCAGAAGCTTCCACACACGCACCATGAAGCAGGGTAAGGGACTTCTCCCCGAGTCCTGGACTCAGGCTCATGGTTACTTTTCCAGGAATTGAGAGAAAGGAACTTGATGTGTGCTGCACCAACAGCTGGATGGTAAGATACATTGAATCCTAAGCTTATACTATTTCTTCGCTGGCTGTAAATCAAAGGTACCTTATCGTGCACTGTATAAAATCTACTAGTAGTTTTTCCTTTTTGTTTTTATACCTGTGTAGTATTAGTTCTAAGTCTTACAGTCAATAGTTTTCCCATCTATTAATAAATAATTTGTTCTATAGTAGACAGAATCAGTCATTATTAAAAGAACTTACGAATGGGAGGGGGTTTTGAGGTGCTGGTCATCTCAGTAAGGTTACTACCTGCTGCCAAAGGCCTGAGCAATAGGCAAGGACTTATTTAACTCCCACATCCATTCGTGACAGGCACCAGGAGTAGAACTCCCAGTAAACAACTGGGAGTGAGAACAAATGTGGGGATATAAGCTAGAAATTCCTGACTGAGAGACACTACTTTTACAACTATAAAAACTAAACAAATTTTCACAGAGGTAGAAGCCTCTTACACACACCCTGGAAACGTGCAGGGACTTCTCCCCAGAGTTAAGACGCAAATTCTGTGATTACTTTCCTGGGAACTGAGAGGAATAATTCTATGTGTACCCCATCATCAATTTGGTGGTAAGTTACATTGAATCCTAACCTATACTATTTCTTCACTAGCTGTAACTTAGTTACCTTCATTATCATGCACTGTATCTTTATCTACTAATAGTTCTTTTTGTTTTATTCCTGTGTAATAAGTAGTCTATTTTAAGTCTCATGTCTGTTTTCCTTGGTCTACTCAATAACTAATTCATGTTGCAATAGGCCTGATTGGTCATTATTAAGATCTTGTGAGGGGGTTTTGGGGTGCTGGTCGTCTCAGTAAAGCTGCTGTCTACTGCCAGAAACCTGTCAAAGGCAGGGACTTGTCTAAGCTGTCCCGTCTCCATTCGTAAAACCTGCACAGGGGTAATGGTAATGCAGATGGTGCTGGTCTCTCAGTGTTGAAGTCTCAGTCAGTGGAGCAGCTGGGACCCTCTCTCCCTCTTGTAAGCAGTGGGCTTTCAAGTAGGCAGCAGGGAGAAGTCCACCACAGTACCAAGCCACTGAGTAGAAGTCCGGCACCAAAACCACCCAAACTGTCTCTGCTCCCAGCCCAGTGCTGGGGTTTGGATTTCTTCCCTTTGTTTTTCTTAAGGAATTTTTTTCTCCCATAAGTTGCTAAGGAACTAATAGTTGGGTAATTAAGAAAACAAACGAAGGTGGTCAAACACAGGGAGAGGCAAGCTTCTCTCAGAGGGCAGAGATAACTTGAGAATTGGGCTGGTAAAAGCCAAGACAAGGCAGCTGTTGGCCTCTCTCGCTCTCTCTGGGGGCATTCGGAGCAGGACGGTCGGAGCTGCTGCTTGCTGAAGGGACTCACCACCAGCACACCACCAGCATGGACCTGCTTTCCTTTCTGCTGTGAGTTTTCTCCCTCCCCCTGCCCTGCCAGGAGATGCCCAGTCCTTCCTCGCTTATCTGGCATAGCTCTGAGACTTTGCTACGTGGTAGCCTCGCAGCCCCTGCCTTCCGGGACCTTCTGCTGTCCCATCTCGCTGCCTCCGAGGGGCCCTGCTGCAGCACCAACATTGGCTGCCCTGAGGGTTTGTGAAGCAAAGCCTCTTTTCCATCTGTCCCTGTCTTGGACACTGCCACCATTCCCTCATGTTACCTGGGCTCGTGCCAGAGCGCCCCCTGCAGCTGCAGAGGAATCATTGCACCCGCCCTGACCACAGGGAGCCGCCAGCGCCCCTGCTGGCTGTGACTGAAACTGCACCAAAGGGAAAAGTGCCCAAGGCCAAGCAGGCTGGTACTGGGTTTCTGGTTCTGTTTGTGGTTTATGCCATAGTTTTTTGTTATTTTTTAGCTTTGTTTTGCGTACTGCTAAAGAACTGTTATTCCTATCCTCATATCTTTGCCTGAAAGCCCCTTGATTTCAAATTTATAATACTTTGGAGGGAAAGGGTTTACATTTTCTGTTCCAAGGGAGACTCCTACCTTCCTTAGCAGGCACCTGTTTCTCAAACCAAGACACCCAGCCAGAGTGTCAACACTCAGCTAAAGAGTGTCCAACCCCATTTCCCTCCCTGAATGATTTCAATAAAATGCTAGAGCAATTGGCTAGTTCTTTTCTGTCCCAATAGCTGACTATTCATTCCCCTGGGCATCATCTCCTTCTCCTCCCATCATCTTTTCAGGTGACAAATGGGTAAAAATTCACTGAAAAACCCAAACCCACAACTATTTAGCTTGTAGCCAATGAATACTATTTCCTTTGTTTGCTAAGATATATAAATAGCAAACATTTTTTATAGCTGGTGTGCTTGATTTGGGGAATACCACTGAGCACCCAGGTTTGTGCAGCTCTGAAATAATCAATGTGTCTCTTGAGTGTGTGATTATTGGCTTATAGCACAATGGGTAATAAATCTGATTTTTGTGGACAACAGTATGTCCCCCTGACTATTACTCACTATTGGTTTTCCAGGTGGGTATTGACGAAGTCCCAACAAAACGACTGGGGAATTAAGAGGGACCTCAAGGCCTTGGAACAACTGGTCAAAGGATCTGGAGCACAAGTTGTTCTCTTCTGTCCTGCCAATTGCAGGAAATGATGGGGCAAGAAACAGGAAAATTATGCAGATGAATACCTGGCTTCAAAACTGGTGTTACCAGCAAATTTGGGGGTTTTTTGATCCTAAGTTGGTTTACATGACACTGAGTCTGCTGGCAACAGATGGCATCCACCTGGTCTCAAAAGGGAAAAGGGATCTTAGCCAAGGAACTAGCAGGGCTCATTGAGAGAGTTAAACTAGCTTTGAAGGTGGATGGGGACATAGCCAGGCTTGACAGAGATAAGGTGTTGGAAGGGGACAATGATAGAGACCACCCTAGTAGCAAAATGAGACTTAAGAGGTGATACCCTGACCAAGCACAAGTAGCCAAAGACATAACCACAACACAGGACTGTGGGGCATCCCATCTGGACCATCTGGGTTGGAATTTTGGCATTCAGCATGTCAGTCACTTCCCCAAATTTAATTTTATGTAAATGCTAGGGGATAAACTGAGGTTCCTTTACTCTAGTTTGGCATACAGGAGAAATACCAACCAGATATTCTCAAGAGGTCAAAATTACACAAAAGTTTACTGGCAAAATATAGAAAATCAAGGAACTTTGGCAAATAATTAAAGAAAACATCCAATTCAACATAAAACACTTATCATAGCATTAACTTAGCCCATTTAACCTAGAAACCTTTAAATCCATAAGATGTTAAGTTACCCAAAATGTTCCATGAAAAGAGAATTAAGAGAATAAGAAAGAGAGAGAGAAAAACACAGAAAGACAGAAAAAATATAGAAAAATACACATATAGCTACCAACTACTGGGTTCCAGCATGGATGGGATAGAATCTCCAAGAGAAGGCAGGATGCGACAAGGTGCTTTCCTCATGGTGGCTTTTTAAGCCCTTGGGTCACTGTGAGCCCTCCCCCCAGTTGGGACTTCTGGTTGCTTGGCCACTCAGGAGCTGGGTTAGCACTGCCTCCAGTGTGTGATTGATTGGCAGCTCTGCCAGCCTGGGCTACAGGCTCTGGAGCTGGGTGGTGTCAAAGACTGAAATATTATCGTTTTTGACTCAAACATTTTCATTATGGACTTTTAGAACTGTGTTACAAAAGCTGCAAAGAATACCATCACACTCTGAATGGATCTTCAGAGAGAGGCCCTGGACCATTCGCTGATGGAGATAAGATAAAATAACAACTCAGGAACTGGGGACATTCACAGAGGGATCAAGCTTAGCACCTTCAGGGAGAAGACCACAGCCCCAGGGCTATCAGCTGCCAGGCTCACACAGACCCTGCACCAAAAGATGGGGGAGAGAGGCTTTGGGTGTGTGTCGGAAAGCCCCTGGTGAGAGGCAGTGAACACCCATCCTCCGATGTGCAGAGCAGTTCAGCTGAGGGGCCCCTCTCCCAGGGGAAAGCTTATCTACAGCAGAAGGGGTGACATGGCCCATCAAAGGGTCCCCCAAAGGGGTCCGCAGACCCTGCACCAGAACACCAGAGATGATGCAACAGACCCTCAGTGTTGCAAGGGACAGTGTCAACCTGGCCCCCTGCAAGAGGGGCATGTGGGCATTCCCACCTGGCCCAAAGCATATATTATCCCACGGGATTTTACACACTTCAGCGTGTGGCAGCATGTGGTGGCATGTGGTGGCGTGGTGTGGCGTGGTGTGCCATAGCAGCAGCGACAGCAGGGGACCCTCACCACCCAGGAGACTGGATGGAGGGGAGCAACGAGACATTGCTGGGACCCTCGGATGGGTGATATGCTTCCATCTAATCCCTGTCACTCTCTCCCTTTCCTCCACTCCCACACACACCTCTTTTTCTATCTCTTTCTCTCTTTCTTTTCTCTTTCCTTCTCTTTGCCTCTTCCACTATTAAATAAAACCTATCAATTTTTTGGCAACAACATCTAACCTTGTTTGGTTTTAATCTAGTTTTTTTGTAATATTTTGAACCTTCTAAGTTCTTTCCAGTTTATACACAGAGACTTGGCTTTCTTTGCTCTTCTGGGTTTAGATTGAATCGTAACAGGGGGTGTGGTATGCAGAGCAGGGCATTGCCTTGCCTACTGAAGGCCCAGCCTGCACCACCTCCCACAAGACATACACAGGCATTCCAAGCATCCCCAAATGTCTCAAGCCATCAATCTTTTCTAGTCTCTGACATCATGCCATCATAGAAGGCTATCAGATTGGTCAGGAATGATTTCCCCTTGGTGAATCCATGCTGACTGCTCCCAATGATCTTTTATTTTAGATGCTTGGTGATGACCTCCAGAATGATCTGTTCCATCAGCTTTCCAGGGATGGAGGTGAGGCTGACTGGTCGGTAGTTTCCCAGGTCTTGCCCTTTTTGAAGATGGGAATAACACTGGCTTTCCTTCAGTTGTTAGGCACCTCTCCCATTCTCCATGATTTTTCAAAGATGATGGAGAGCGGCAGAGCAACGTCTGCCAGCTCCCTCAGCACCCATGGGTGCATCCCATCAGAGCCCATGGATTTACGGGTGTTTAGTCTGCCTAGCCAATCTCTAACTCAACTCTCTAACACCAAGGGGAATTCTTCCTTTCTCTAGATTTCTTCTCTTACCTCCAAGGTCTGTGACTCTCGAGAGCTGCTCTCAGCAGTAAAGACTGAGGCAAAGAAGGCATTCAGTGCTTCCAATTTCTTTGTGTTTTCCATTACCAGGACACCCATTTGATTCAGCAGTGGCCCCACATTTTCCCTAATCTTCCTTTTGCTGCTGATGTACTTATAGAATCCCTTCTTGGTGTCCTTGATATCCCTTCCCAGACTCAATTCCCAGTGGGCCTTGGCCTTCCTTGTTGCATCCCAGCAAACTCTGACAATGTTCCTATAGTCCTCCCATGTGGCCTGTCCCTTTTTCCACATCCCATAAATTTCTTTCTTCCATCTGAGATTTGCTAAAAAGTCCCTGCTCATCCCTGCAGGTCTCTGTCATGAATGAATTTGAGAGTTAAATAAGTCCTTTCCTACTTCCCAGGCTTCTGGCAGCAGGTAGTAATCTTATCGAGACAACCAGCATCTCAAAACCCCCTCCCATTCGTAAGTTCTTTTAATAATGACTGATTCTGTCTATTATAGAACAAATTATTTATTAATAGATGGGAAAACTATTGACTGTAAGACTTAAAACAAAACTAATACTACACAGGTATAAAAACAAAAAGGAAAAACTACTAGTAGATTTTATACAGTGCACGATAAGGTACTTTTGATTTACAGCCAGCGAAGAAATAGTATAAGCTTAGGAGTCAATGTATCTTACCATCCAACCGTTGGTGCAGTACACATCTAGATCCTTTCTCTCGGTCTCCGGAGAAGTAACCACGAGCCTGGTCCAGGGCTCAGGGAGAAGTCCCTTATGCATGGTGTGTGTGTATGGAAGCTTCTGCTTCAGTGATAACTCGTGTATCTTTTATAGGGTAAAATGGTGTCTCTCAGTCAGCAATTTTTTTCCTTTATCTCTTCCTACATCTCTTCTCAAGACTAGGATGTTTATTCTTAAGGTCTGAGCCTCCTTGGTGCCAGAGATGACTCCTGCTGAGTCCTTTGACTCCTGGGTTATCTCTGATGCACCCAATATCTCTGGTATGCAGGGGGGGGGGTGCTACTGCCACAGTCTCCTGCCCCTTCTACTTGATTTCTTTATCACAGGTCTTTAGCTTGGAAGAAGTGATTCTTGAATATTGACCAGCTCTCTTGGACTCTCTTCTCTTCTAGAGAATCCCATGGGATTCCTCTAAGTAGGTCTTTGAAGAGGTCAAAGTCAGCTCTCAGGAAGTTCAGAGTTCTAGTCCTGCTTGCTGCTTTGCTTCCCTGTGCTGGTTTGAAAGCAAACCAATGGAAGAAATTAATCCCACACAAATACCCTGCAAGAGATTTCAAGTTGGAGTTACAATTTAATAGAAATATTACAATAAACAGTACAGAAAAACTGGCTTAAAACCACAAAGTCAGAGTACAACCTGGCACCCTGTTGGTCAGGGTGGTGGTCACAGTCCAGTTAAGCAGTGTTTGCTGTGCTCTTCGCATGATGGTTGCAGTCTTGTCCAAAGCAGTGGTCCTGTGGAAGGTCTGGTCCCTCTTCAGGTGTCCAGTGGTGGTGGTGTCCCAAGCCCCAGGTTATATATGGGCAGAAATGTTCAGTATCTCCCCCAGGGTAGGGAGTTTCACAACAGAATGATGTAATCCTGAGTCATAGGATATTTTGGGGAGTCCTAGATGGCCCATTGGCAGAGATGACCCCCATTAGACTGGGTGTAGTTATCACGTGAAGACAAAAAAATCACTATACCCAGCTCATAGGTGGGGTATGCACTAGACAGCTGTTGCAAATGACCCACCATTAGCATTTCATCAGGAATAATGTGGATGGGCATGGAATACATAGTTTGGCTACACCCATATTGGTATTCTTTCTCCTGTAACTATGACATTCCTGCACACAGGATCCTGAGTTCCACCATCTCATGGTCGCTACAGACAAGGCTGCCCCCAACGTTCACATCTTCAACCAGTCCTTCCTGCTTTGTTAGTACAACGTCCAGCAACACACCTTTCCTCATTGGCTCCTCCATCACTTGTATCAAAAAGTTATCTTCAGTAATCTGCAGCAACTTCCTGGACTGTGTACTTCCAGCTGTCCATAGAAAACCTCATCAACTTCCTCCTCCTGATCAGGTGGCCTGTAGTAAACACCCACAACAGTGTTACTCATATTAGCCTGTCCTTTAATTCTTACCCATAAGTTCTCAACTCATTCATCTGCCCCAGGTAGACCTTGATTACATTTCAGTTGTTCTCTCACATAAAGAGCAACTCTACTACCTCACCTTGCTGATCTGTCCTTCTAAAAAGTACAAAACCATCCATGACAATATTCCAATTATGCAAGCTATCCCACCATGTCTTTGTAATTGCAGTGAGATCATGGCCCTGTGACTGCACATAGATTTATAGTTCTTCCTGTTTATTCCCCATGCTGGGTGAGTTTGTGTACAGGCACTACAGAGAGGTAATCAAGCATGCAGATTCCCTAGAAGGGGTGTAAGAAGATTCACCATAACCATGCACACCCTTGATGTGGTGAGCCCTTTGATTCTACTCCTCAGAGGCAGCCATGGAACATCTTTTGCTGCACTGGTTGGCATGGCCTACTCTCCAGGAGAAAGCAATGGCACAAGTATTGCCACTTTGGATCCCATCCCCCGAGTCCTTCAGTTTAAAGCTTGTCTCACCAAATTGGCCAGCCCGCTAACCATTCTCTCACCATTTCTAGACAGGTGGATCTCATCCCTCCCTAACAGGCCACAATAAGTAAAGCACACCCCATTGTCATAAAAGCCAAAACTTCGACAGCACCAGACACAAAGCCAGATGTTGATTTGCACGGTGACTGCTTCTGGATGTCCCCATTTTTCTAACTTCTAGAATAGATGAGAAGATGACTTTAGCATCGATATTTTTCACCTGCCTCATGGGGGCTTTATAGTCTTCCTTGATCCTGCCCATTTTTTGGCTTGCAGCATCATTTGTACCCACACAAAAAAGTAGCAGCAGGTGTTAGTCGTTGCTCTTGACAAGTTGGGGTACCCTCTCTGCAACATCATGGATCTTACTCTCCAGTAGGAAGAATACCTCTTGTGACTCTATCAGGCTGGCAGATGGGTGTCTCAGAGCCCCTTAATAGAGTTGCCTGCTACAAATACTTGACATTTCTTTTTATGGCAACCACTGTGTGCTGCTGGTGCAGGTTTGTTATGGATCGAGTGAGAGCTTTAGACAAGCCCCACTCTAGGCTCAGATTTTCTCAGGAGCTCTACTTAGGTGATCTGCACCTAAATAACTCTGGCTTGTCAGTTCTTAGGAATGGCCAATTAGGTCTATTATAAAATGAGTTATATTGAATAGACAGGAGATAACAGACAAAAGGCCTTAAGTAGTTACCACACAGTATACACCAAAACGAGCTACTAGTAGTGATGCCGGAATGATTTTTTCCTTTTCTTTTATATACCTTTTACACAGTTCTGTGTATTCACAAGTATTAGCATGCATACTTGTAACCCTTCACTTAGTCTAGTGCTCAGTGTTTTGTAAGTGTTCTGCAGGCCCTGAGACTAAACACCCCAGAACTGCAGAGCCAGGGAGACCAAACATCCTACTATCTCAGGAAGCCAAGGTCTCCTAGTAGGACAGATTCTGTAAACTGGAGGTTAGCTCACCCCAGCCCCATTATTGGGCCCCCTTGTTAGATATGCTAATGTGTAAAGTCTATAACTTGTGTATGTGATTGACGGTGGAGGTGCATTCTGCCACACTGTCACCTGGGTGAAGTGGATGCATCAAATGGGATCCTGATTAAAATACCGAGGTAACGATCCCCAACCCTCAAACCGTGTCTAGCTTCATTTTCATAACACCAGGAAAAAGGCATCAGTAGATTACATAAAACACTGCACGACATAAAGATACCTGTATTAAAGTCAGCAAAGAAATAGTATAGATTAGGAGTAAATGTAACTTACCACCTATTCAATGATAGTGTACACAGTCCTTTCACTTAACCCCTGAGAGAGTAACTCAAGGCAGGCCTCCCAAACCTAGAGGAGAGATCCTCACACATTTCCAGGGAATGTGGAGAAGATTTCTGCTTTGCGAAAGTTTGGTGTAGCTTTTATAGCTTGTAAAGTGGAGTGTCTGTCAGAAATTTCAGCTTATCTTTTTACAATCTTGCTTCCACAGCAAGATGCTTATTGTCACCTGGAAGTGTCACCTCCATGGACTGAAATAACTCAGTACAAGAAAAGATGTCCTAGTTGAGTTATTTCACCAGTTATCAAAGTCATGTGAGGGGGGAGATGCCCTGAACTATTGTACCAGCTAACAAGCAACAGATAAACTCTTAGGGGCAGGGGGGATGCCCTGCTACAAGGTTCTCCTTATTGGCCTTGCTAGTAGACATTTAAAGCCTTTAAAGCTTAGTATTAGTATGTGTACTAATACTTTAAAGCTAGAAAAGTTAAAGTATGTTCTTTAACACTTTCATAGATTGCTGGATGTTGCTGGGTAAGTCACTTTGCTTCCCAAGCCTGCTTGGAATAATGTGGGTCACAACACTGGCATTTTCTGCAAGGCGACTTGATGCACAGTGCTCCATCAAGAGCAGATATTCCTGCTTCCTATTTGCACTGTTATCATCATGGTCACCACACCTTGAATGTAAGGGCAGTGTCTAGCTGTATTTAGGGGATGGGCTGGAAGGGCTGATTGTTAGTTACCACAGCATGTCCTCCTTGCAGGATACTGCACAAATTCACTGAAATTTTTTGGCTGTGCCCAGATAAAACCTGAGCATCACTGCAGCCTCTTCCAGCCTGCCTTTGCTGCCTCCATTTCCATGTGATTGGAGGCTGGGTGTCAGCCTGATGTGGCAGGCTTACTCATGATGATGTGCCTTGCTCTCTCCTTCCAGGAGCAGACACCTATGCCAAAATGTCCTTGATCCTGTTTGGGGAGAATGGGGACAGCAGGAGTCTGGCTCCAAGGAGTCCAACAAGCCTAACAAGTTTGAGAGGAAGCAGATGAATGAATTCAGCTTCTCAGACATACTGAGTTTGGGAGATCTCTGCAAAGTGCATATCTGACACAACAAAGGTCAGGGCAGTGACTTGAGGGGTGGGAGAGGTTGGGACAACATTTCCACTTGAGGAAACACATCCTCGTCCATGGACACAGAGCAGGCTAAGGACTCTGTTCCCATCTCTGCTGCAGAATGGATAATCTCAAGGATTTTACCTTGGTCCTGTGTCCCAGCTTGCCTGCCTAGACATATCCCCTTCATCCTGGAGACTGTCTCCCTGCATGCTGGTTTAATATCTGCTCTAATAGGTCCCCAGCTTCAGTCTGAGCTTACAGTCACCACTGCAGTGCAGATGATAGCTCCTCCAAAGCAAAGCCATCCAGTCTGTTATCCAAACACACTGACTTTTTTCATGCAATACCTTTCTCACCGGCCAGCATGGCACTCTCCTGACAATTTAATGCTATCAGCCTGACACTGATACATGGGGTAACATAGCCCGGTATAACACTGATTTTTAGATGACAGAAATAAAGATCTGTGTCTATCTTTATTGAGATCATTACATCAGCCAGTGAGTGTGCAGTGCCCTGCTGAGAAAGATTCTGACATTTCCTTGATGCTGGATACCCTATCTTGTTTCACAAACAGCAGAGCAGTGTTCAGTACCATTGCCATAGTTATTTATGTTATTCAGGCACCAAGCAGCATCTTGTAACAAATGTGAAAACGAGTTATATCATATTTAGCTAGGAATCTTGTGGTCCTTTAAATTTTATAAGGATCTGTGCTGTATTGAGTTAAGGAATTTGTTTTTGTGACTTTATTATTTTAGATGTTTTCAGTCTAGATCTATGTTTAGCTTAACCTTAGAACAAGACAAATACCATGAGAAAATTAGGGAGTAACTTTTAAGGCCCATACACTCAAGAAAGTTTGATTAATACACCACTTCTGGTGGGGAGTGAGTTTAAAGGGCTGTACACACCAGAGAGCATAATCAATAGAGAATTATTTAGTTAAGGGATTAAATGTAATAGAGTATTATAAAAGTAGAGAAGCTCTGAGTTATCTTTTAACTGAAGATAGATGAATTGTCATCATAATAATTAAAGTTGTAAGATAGAAAAACTGAGACTCAGCGGAACTGGATGACACATGCACTGAAAAGGGGTCAGCTACAAGAGTTTACCTACAGGGCAGTGATGAAGATGATTTTCTGATAAAGTGGCAGAAGCCCCCTCCCCAAAATTGCCAGAAAAGGAGGCTGGATGACAGTCTTGGTCCATGGAAGAACAGCAAGGAGAAACTGGAAATTTAACTTATGATTGGGTGGACTTGGGGGTGGGGAGCTATGGGAAAGTATTGAGTATTGCAATGTATATAAACTCGTAAAATCTTTGTTTAATTGGACATAACTTTTGGCGAATAAATTCCATGTGTCCCTGATATTGGCCAGTGTCATTTTCAGGAATGTTCGGCTCAGCTGCTTTTGCTGCTGGGCTTAAAATTCATTGTTTCAAATGTATCACTGACAATGCTGTGATGACATCCTATCCCATTCCATCCTCATGTAAAAGAGATGATCCTGCATTAGCAATAACTTGCTCACTGAGGGCAGGTCCTTGCTACAGCCCAAAGGTGAAGCTTAATGGCTCCCACTATTAACAAGGCTAGGCAATAATATTTATTAAAATACTGGGAGGAATGGTAGCAGCACTACCCAGTTCTTACCTGGTTGTATTGAGGCAGTTGGTTTATGGCTGGACTTGGGTTATATGACAGCATGGACGTGTCCTGGCCACTATCTTCTTGAGTTCTCTGAGTTGCGGCAGATGGGGAACACTGCATCTCATGCAATATTAATAGAAGACATTACCTCTGGATCAGATTCTCCCAGTGGAAGTTTGCCTACTTATTTTTATTTAAGGAAAAAAAAAAAAGAAATTTTATTTTAGCCTCTATCAGCTGTGAAATATGGGAAATACAACCATCCACCTAACATGATTGTTTATTCCCTGCCACTGCATGCTTTGGGCTTCTATTTATTACTCCCACAACACAGGACAATTTAGTTGATTAACCTCTGTAACACCATGTTATACAGCTGGTGCTGAATACAGAAAAGGAGTTGATTTCAGCTGACAAAACACTTAGTCTGAAATATGCAGCTTTAAAAATTAGGATTTGAAGCAAAGTTAGTATAACCGAAACCAGATAAAAATAGATTTAGTAAGCAAACCCAGCTTACTCTATTAATTAAAGAATTAGTGTTTAACCAAAGAATTGAGTTAGAAGTAAGCCTTAGGGTATAGGTAACTGGTTGCTTGTCATTCTGTATTTGCTCAGCTGTACTTATAATGAGAAACAGCAATTACTAATCGTTTTACCTAGAAGACCCATTCAAATTGTAGAGAATAAAAAGAACTGGCAGTTTCCCAAAAGCAATTTGTATTGTCAAAAGCCAGAAAAGCAGAACGGTCAAAGAGAGGAAGACAAGTTTTACTTCATCATTCTCGTCCTCCCCTCAAATTATGCGACCATCGACTCAATTTAAAGAACAAACCACGCATGCTTAATAACTATTCAGCTAATTACCATACGGAGCAGGGAATGGGAGGTATTAATGTGATTAATGTGTTTGTATTTGAATATTCAAAACCCCTTACAAATAAATAGACCTTGAATTGTTTTGTGCATTGCTCTACGCATTAGGGAGCTATCCCACGCAGCAGCCCAGTGCTGAAATAAACATACACTTTCTAACAACTCTGCTAGAGAGTCTTTGTCCATCTCTAGTTGGGTATCGATATTAGATCAATACTCGTATTTTGGTAAATCATTTTGGCGACTCTCTGGTGGGACGTGCTCTTTCTGGCCGAGGGGCCAGGGGGTCTGGGGACCCCTCTGGGCATCCACCTGCCACGAATGGGTGGGGGAGCTAAACAAGCCCTTGCCTCTGCCCGGATCTCGGCAGAGGTAGTAACCTTATTGAGATGACCCGTAAATCAAAATCCCCCTCCTGTCCGTAAGTTCTTTTAATAATGACTGATTCTGTCTATTTATATAACAAATTATTTATTAATAGACGAGAAAACTATTGACTGTAAGACTTAAACAAAACTAATACTACACAGGTATAAAAACAAAATTAATAACTACTAGTAAATTTTATACAGTGCACGATAAGGTACCATCTAAATTACAGCTACCAAAGAAAAAGTATAAGCTTAGGATTCAATGTACCTTACCATCCAATCGTTGGCATAGCACACATCGAGATCCTTTCTCTCGATCTCCAGAGAAGTAACCACGAGCCTGCGTCCAGGACTTGGGGAGAAGTCTCTCAAACCTTTGGGGGTGATTGTAGAAGCTTCTGCCCCAGTGATAACTCGTGCATCTTTTATAGTATAAAACGGTGTCTCTTAGTCATCAATTTTTCCTTTATCTCTTCCTACATCTCTTCTCAAGACTAGGATGTTTATTTTTAAGGCCTGAGCCTCCTGGCGTCAGAGATGACTCCTCCTGAGTCCTTCGACCCCTGGGTTATCTCTGATGTACCCATTATCTCTGGTATGCAGGAAGGAGGGGGAGGAGGGTGTCACTGCCACACCACCCCAGGACTTTCTGGGAAGAGGGCTCCTCTGGCTCACTGACACCCCGGGGAAAGACCAGGACTACCAGAAACTACGGACTGGAGAGGGCCCCGCAGGAGAGGGGCCAGAGTAACGACGTACACCAATGTGGTTATAAATTGTTCTCTGTTTATTGCTAAAAATAACACACTTTTATATGTTTACTAGACTATCACGCGGCAAGGGTATCTCTACAATTGGTTCATAGCTCGAATGCACGCGCCTACAGCTAAGCCTAATTGGTCATCACGCATAGTGTTCGTGGTGGGCTGTGCGAACACCTGTGATTCTGTTATCTGGCTCTGTAACCTGTGTTGTGCATTCTTCTCGTGACTCTTTCCCTGTTCAAGGACACTGAAGCCCATCTGCTTCTCCTACTCCTTGAGCTACGTGTGGGACATGCAGGCTTGAATTGTCCACTCCTGTCAAATAGGCCCGTTCTCTAACAGAAATCTCTCTACAACAGACAAAAGGTATGTTTATGGGGGTGTGAAAAACAAGGTCCAGTCTCCTGTTGAAATTTAAAGGTTTTTAATAAAAGACAATAAGGGACAAAATAGAACAAAAGGTCACAAAGCCCAGGATGCTGGCTACCCTTGGCACTGAGCTAAGAGCACCTTTTGCGTGGTCAGAGACTTTCTTTATGTACATTTCTTATTGCATCAGCCTGTTGCATATTCATAGAAGACTATGCATATTCGAACTTTCCTCCAAACTATTTTACATGTTCCAGAAACTCGTTAGCATGGCTCCTCCTTGGGTCCGCCTTTTTAGAGTATGCGTAGCTCTTTAGGAGAGTTCAGTATCTTCCTTTGTCTATCAGCTTCCAACAGATGATTGTTGTTGATAGGGATGTCCTGTGGTCAGTGCTTGTCACGTTCGTGGTTATCTAACTAAGCAGGTGGCTAATTGTACATTAGGCACATTTTAACACAGTTATTTTTCAACTACATCTAAGTTAGAACAAAGAAAAAAAGCATTATGTTTTTATAACAAAAGCTACTTCTATAAAGATTAACATTATATACATGATATTCATTCTGACAGTTGTGAAAAGCCAATATTATACTATGTATTTATTACAGGGGTTAAAAGGTATCTTAGATAGGCAGTTGGTAAGTCACAACGAGACTTCCTGTGCACAACGGAAGCCTGGGTTTGTACATGTCCATGGAATATGAGAAGTGGGGCTGGTAACGGCACCAAGGAATTTGACCTCCCGTAGAGGGGAGTGGGGCTTGGACTCTCGTGGGCAGAGTAGAGCAAGTTCTAGGTCCCGTAAAGGGGGATGAGGTTCCATATTTCATATGAGAGATTAGAGGAAGTTTTGCGTAACTTTTGTTTGTTTTTGGGGAGCTCCGTTCGCTAGCATGGTTTTTTAGAGAATAACAAAACTTACGCAGTTTACACGGCAGACAGGCTCGAGTAAAAACTGTGGGACCATCGCCGGCTCCGGTGGGGTCTATGGTTTGAGGTGTGGCACAAGGCAGCGGTTCGCAGTTTGGAACGTTTGCTGTGACTGAAAAGCGTGCGACTCCACTTTGAATCGCAGTTTGCAGTCTGCGCATGCTCTGTGTGTGAATGCCCGGATGAGTTAATTTGCACATGTGCCGTGTGTGTGAATCCCCGGATGAATCTGAGTTTGTGATGTGCGCATGCGCTGGGTGTCTGTG
The DNA here is from genome assembly GCA_025920805.1 of Petroica traversi. Classification (NCBI taxonomy): domain Eukaryota; kingdom Metazoa; phylum Chordata; class Aves; order Passeriformes; family Petroicidae; genus Petroica; species Petroica traversi. The sequence goes on from JAHLSL010013358.1 coordinate 291,567, forward strand.
AACTGAGAAATATGAACTTCTGTTTTGTGGATTTTTGCGTGTGGTTAAGCCGCAGAATAATAGCGTGTGGCGTGTTAGTTTATGTTGTATGATGTGTATTTTGAATTGTGAGTCAGTAAATTTGTGTAAAGAATTTTAAAGTTTAGATTTAATTTGTAGGAGACTACTGATGTCTGGGAAAAGCAGAAGAATTGGGAGTGTGAGTTTTGTGTTTGAGTAGTGAGTTGAGAGAAAATTAGGTAGTGTTTGGTGTGTGTGTTTTAAGTTGTGTGAATGATAGTAGGGAAAGTTTGAATAAAAGTAAAAAAAAAAAGTTATTAAATTTGTGTTTAAAAGGGGCGAGCACACAGAAATATATTTACTATCATTTTGGTAGCCGGCAGAGCGATTAAAATTGTGAGTTTGGATTGCGGTTCCCCCCCCTCGGGTTTTTTTTAAATATAAAGTTAAAAGGCTTGATTGTTAATATTTAAACGTAGCCTTAATTAACTGTGTAAGTAAGGCAGCGGCACAAACTTAAAACTAATGCCCTTACAAAAGTTTTGTGTTGCGCTACGGCTGTAATTATATTTGTATAGGGTCGTGGGGTGACCCGCAGTGAGTTTTGGAAAGTTTAAAATTGTTGAAACTCAAAATTGAGCTTTAGCAAAAAGGGTTTTAACTTTTTGAGCATTTTAAATGATTGATGTGTTGTGTGAAATTTTGATTGAGAGTTTAGAATGTGTTGTATGAATGTTTTTATTTTTTTTAGATTTAAATAAAAAGAAAGTTTTTGGTAGTGTGGTGTGTGTGTTATAATTTTGGTTATTTAAAGCTAACAAGCCTTTGGGTAGTAAATTTGTATGCCTGGGAGGCAGAAGCCTGTTTTCAGGGAGATTCTCTGCTCAAGGGAAGATTACATTGTAACCCTTGGATAGTGTTTTGCTGAGCAGACTGTCAGAAACTGTGGGTCTGACGAATATATTGGCAGCATAAACCTAGAAGAGGAGTGTGTAAATTTTGTTTTTTGAAAAAGAAAAAGGCAATTAAAATAGCTATACAAATTCTGACAGTAACTAATAAGGAAAAAGGGAGCAATAAAATTTTGTTTCATTAAAACACAGGATTTTAGGGATCCTGTTGAAATCAATAGAGGTTTTTAAAGTTGAGTGTGCACAGTATACTTTTGTACCAGCAGATTTCCCCCAAGTAAAACTTCGAAACTGGGACAAAATCAAAAAGCGTTAAGGAAAAAAAAAAAAATTCAGCATGAGGACAAATGAGAATAAAGAGATTTCTAAAAATAGCCCTTTAGGTTGTATTTTGGCACACTGGAAAAAGCTAGTGAATGATTGTAGTATAAAAACTAAAAGGGAACTTATTAAACTTTTCACACTATGGTAACTACTTTACAAACTCGAAAGGGGTGTCAGCTGGTACGATGAACTATGAAGCACTCCTGTAATTAATGTTTTTTTAAGATGCAATGCATCAGCATACTACCTTGGATCCTAAGACCGAAAAAGAAAAACAACTAATAAATTTATTTTTAGGAAAATCTACAGAGGACATCAAGCGGAAACTCCGGAAAATTCATGGT
>JAHLSL010013358.1:293155-305593 GCA_025920805.1 Petroica traversi
AGACCACTGAAGCCACCTACTCCAGCTGCCCAGACCTGAAGGACTCTCCTCTCGAAGACACTAAAACTTGGTTCACTGATAGAAGCAGCTATGTTATCAGTGGAAGAAGACATGCTGGGTATGTGGTTACCACCACCAGAGAGGTAATAGAGTCTGAACCATTACCAGCAAACACCTCTGCACAAAAGGCTGACCCAAGCCTTAGAACTGACAGAAGGAAAAGAAATTAACATTTATACTGACTCCAGGTATACATTTGGAGTAGTTCATGAACATAGAGCCATTTGTAAAGAAAGAGGACTGCTAAACTCACAAGGAAAGAGTATCAAACATACTTCAGAGATATTGAAGTTATTGGACATTAAAGCACACCAAAAAGTGAGTTCCAAATTGGAAAAAGAAACATGCTGGCAGATAGAGAGGCAAAAGACGCAACCAAATGTAAGATACCCAATGAAGAGGTTGAGGCAACATTAATTCCCAATGGGAAAATTTCCATTAAAAATAAACCAGTAAAAACAGGAAATTAGTTAAAATACAGAACGTAAGTTTCAATCAGGAAGGATGAACTGTAACTGAAAAGAAAAAACTTGTAGTACCTTTTTATTTGTTTTAGACATTAGTACAAAAGGAACATAAGAACACACACTGGGACATAGATGCTTTGTACAATTATTTAAAGGATAAAATTATAACTAGAAAATTACAAAGTACAGTAATGTAAGTAACTTGTCAGTGTGATCTCTGCCTCCAAACTAATCCTAAAAATATTCCAAAACCTAAAAAAAATTAGACAAATTAGGAAAGGCTGCGGGCCTGGGCAACAATGACAAATTGATTTTACAGAATTACCTAAGAAAGGGGGGTATCGGTACCTGTTAGTATTAACGAATACCTTTTTAGAATGGCCAGAAACCTTCCTTACTAGGACAGCTAAGGCACAGAAAGTGACCAAAATACTGTTACAAGAACTACTATGTCCTCAGATAGAGGACCACACTTTATTTATGTGACTGGGAGCCAAAACAGAGAAATAAATGGGTCAGTACATAACGTACAACCTGGAGATTATGTATATATTAAGTCTTTTGCAGAGGAAACCCTAGAACCACAGAGGGAAGAACCATTCCAGGTACTCCTTATGACCTTCACTACAATCAAGATCAAAGAGCAGAAGGCGTGGATTCATCACTAACAGATAAAGAAGGCCCCTGAAAGTTGTTATTTCCCTGATTTTGGAAATAACACCAAGTAAGAAAGGACGAAAACTAAAAAACAAGTGATAGACTCATCATTATCATGGACATAATGAGGAAAGTTGGGATCTTATACCAAGAAAAGGCATATGATCCCCATTCTCAGAAAAAAAGGGGTGTTTTAAGTTGTAGCTATGCATTTGTACAGGACGAGTTCCGTGAAGCTTTTGTACATCTTATACCATTAAAAGGACAGGGATTCAAAGACTATCAACTAACCCAAAATGGTTTTTAAAACAAGTAGAAGAGGGAATACAAATAAATGTATCTGTCATTAAACCAAAATGTACCCCATTTCTCTTTATGAGTTAGAATACTTAACTTCAAAGTTACATGTCCTATAATTTTAAAACAAAGAGAGTCTTTACTAAGTTATTAGGAACAGGATTAGGAGTCTTAAATACAATAGATGAACAAATTGGCCACAGTGGGGACTGACTTAGTTAAATTTAGAAACATTCCCCACTGAGATTAGTAAAATTGTTTGGGATAATACCTCCAAAATTGAAAAAGAGCTTCAATTTTGGTGGGTCTTGGTCAATTTTACCTATGACCCTGCAACAAATGTAGTAAAACAAAGACACTTTTCTAACTTTAACATTACTTTTAAAGGTGTATGACTTAATTTAAAAAAAAGGCCAACCATACAACATAGAAAGATGAAAAGAAGTCCATAAAATGAGTAAAAGAATTTACTCACTGTAAAAGAGAAGTGGGGAATGAAATACATAACTTTAAAAATTAGGATTTTAAGCAAAGTTAGTATAACCGAAACCAACTAAAGTAGATTCAGTAAGCAAACCCAGCTAGAGCTAATTAATGTTTAACGAAAGAATTAAGTTGGGAGTAAGCCTTAAAGTATAAGTAACTGGTTGCTTGCCATTTTATATTTGTTCAACTGTACTTACATTGAGAAACAGCAATTACTAACTGTTCTAACTAAAAGACCCATTCAAATAGAAGAACTGGATGTTTTTCAAAGGCAATTTGTATTGTCAAAAGCCAGAAAAGCAGAAAGGTCAAAGAGAGGAAGACAAGTTTTACTTCATCATTCTCGCCCTCCCCTCAAATTATGCGACCATCGACTCAATTTAAAGAACAAACCACGCATGCTTAATAACTATTCAGCTAATTACCATACGGAGCAGGGAATGGGAGGTATTAATGTGATTAATGTGTTTGTATTTGAATATTCAAACCCCCTTACAAATAAATAGACCTTGAATTGTTTTGTGCTTTGCTCTGCATATTAGGGAACTATCCCATGCAGCAGCCCAGTGCTGAAATAAACATACACTTTCTAACAACTCTGTTAGAGAGTCTTTGTCCGTCTCTAGTTGGGTATCTGTTGGGGAAGATGAAATAGGAAAGCCTTATAGATATGATTACCTTGCAAAAGATGCTGGAAATATGGAAAGTATAATCGAAATTGAGATGAAGACAAGGTTTGAGTTAAAGAGTAACTAAGAAACAATGGTATAGCTGGCTGAAGGTAATCCTCCTTCTTGATAGAACAATACCCTCTGCCTAGGCAGGTCCAAAGGTCAGAACAAACCATACCTGCCTGGTAGGAGATTCCCAAAAGCAGTTTTTTTAAGGTTTAAAATATAACCCCATATGGTAATGTAATTATTCTTATAGGTTGCATGCAAATATTGTAGAGTTTGTAGCTTGTTTCAGATTGGTTAAAGAGAATTAGAATATTCAACAGAGAAGATGATTTATTGTACTCTAAACGGCAAATCACTCTCTTTTTTTACTCTCTCTTTTTGCCTCTTTCTCTCTCTTTCTCTGGCCTGCTTTGAGCTGCGTCTTGCAGCCCAGCAAGCCTCTCACACCCATGCTCTTTCACAATAAACTCCCATGCTCTAAACCCATCTTTAGAGATCTCTCGCTTCTATTTTACCCCTATAACCAAATTCCACAGAGTTAAACCCTACAGGTATCGATACTAGATCAATACCCATATTTTAGTAAATCATCTTCTCCCAGACTAAAAATATGAGAAAAACAATACCTTATCTAGTAAAGCAGAATAGCTTCTTCAGCCCCAAACAAATTCTTCAATTTCCTTATCAGCTTTTAAATGGGGTTTAATACTGTGGCAGTGAAATCCTTAATCTGACAACACTCCTGGCACCAGGGGACATAGACAGGGTGGGAAGGTGGGCTTGTCTGGACATGGGCAGTACAGCATTCATCTGGGGTGAAATATTTCTCTTGAGAAATAAAATAAAATACAGGATACTTCTACAGCTTCCAGTTCTAATCTAAGTTGCTAATCAGCAGGAAGGAAAATGGGAAAATAGACCCATTCTAGTGAGAGGGAAGAGAAATATTTTTTTCTTTAAAGCAGACAGGAAAGTGCTTTGGGGCAGTAGCACTATTTTTCAAAGAGTGGCCAGCCAGCTCCTTGATTTAAGTACACTTGTGCTGTAAGGGACACCCTGCTGGTATTTTCTTTTCAGCATTATTCCCTTGACAGATCCCAGCTTTTGCTTTTTTGAACAGCCCAGAGATGATAAACGCATCTTTTGAAGGAAACACCAGGAAAAGCTGCACTTTGTGCTTGCTTTGCCATCATTTCTAACATGTTGGAAAGTCAGCCCTGGCCCATCTCTCCCTGTGATAAAAGAGCAGCATTTTGTCGCAGCTCGCCCAGTAAGCAGCTGCTGGGACCAGGCTGGAGAAGAAGGAGGATATGTGCATCTCATTCAGTCTCTTTTCTGGTGCCGTTGCTTAGCACTGATCCTGTTCCCATCATCCTGTTCACTGAGACCACCAGTTTATTCTGTCCTGGTCTGCAGTCATTGATGTCTCTCTCTGGGGAAGGATGGGATGTTTTCTTTGTTTCATCCTGTACTGTTTTAACTGAAATTTTTATGGAAGCAGAGCAGCCTCCTGAATATGCTGCAGAGATGATCACTGAACTATAATGGAAATCAGCCTGCCAAAAGATTAATGGCTGACCCTGCCAATATGTTTAGAATTTCCAAACAGCCTCAAAGAGCAAATTGCTCCAGTTAGAGCTCAGTGGCAGCCCTGGGGAACTTCATAGAATCCCAGAATGGTTTGTGTTAGAAAAGACCTCAAAAACTATCTTGTTCCAGCTCCCCTGCTGTGGGCAGGGACATCTTCCACTAGACCAGGTTGCTCAGAACACCATCCAACCTGGCCTTGAAAACTGCTAGGGTTAAGGCATCCACAAATCCTCTGAGCAACCTGTTCCAGTGCCTCACCACTCTCACAGTAAAGAATTTCTTCCTTATATCTAATCTAAACCTACCCTCCTTCCGTATAAAGCCATTCCCCCCTTTCCCTATTACTACATGCCCTTGGCAAAATTCATTCTCCAGCTCTCTTGTAGTCCTTTTAGGTACTGGAACGTGCTCTAAGGTCTCTCTGGAGCCTCCTCTTTTCCAGACTGAACAACCCCAACTGTCTCAACCTGTCTCCATAGAGGAGGTGCTCCAGCCCTTGCTAAGATCTGCCCAGGAGTCAGTAAACTGGTGAGGATCTGTGAGGGTACTGTATGCCAGCCCAACCCCAAACCCCCACTTACTACCTTTGTCCTGCTACCGCAGCCTTGAGGAGGTCTTGCCTGTTTGGGTGGTACATCCAACTCGCCTGCCTGGCTGCTTCGCCTATGGAACTGCCACAGGTCTTGCCATTGACACATGACACTGTCCTATCAGTTCAAGAGAGACAAGGACACTGGAAAGACTACAATGAAGGGCCACAAAGTTGATTAAGGAATTGGAGCATCTGTTGTATGAGGAGATGCTGGGAGAGCTGAAATCAAACCCTTCTCACCAGTGCCTGGTGACAGGACAAGAGGCAATGGATTAAAACTGAAATACAGGAAATTCCATTTAAACATAAGAAAAAAGGTTTTTTTCTCTGCATGGGTGTCTTACATACATCTAACATGTCTAACATACCTCTCATATGCAACACAGGGATTGTATCCATCTGCTGTACTCAGGGGTTTAGATTGGGTGGGGCCATCATGGTTAGTAGAACCCCCGGTGTTAACTAACCACATAGCTTTTGCTAAATGCAAATCCCACTGCCTGAAGGTTCCACCCCTCCCCCCATTACCTTCAGCGTGTTTTTTACCAGTCCATTGCACCATTCAATTTTCCCAGGGGCTTGTGCATTATAGGGAATATTATATACACACTCAATACTATGTATTCTAGCCCAGGTGTTTATAAGGCTATTTTTGAAATGAGTTACATTGTCTGATTTAATTCTCTCAGGAGTGCCATATCTCCACAGGACTTGCTTTTCAAGGCCCAAGATGGTGTTCTGGGCAGTGGCCTGAGGCACGGTGTGCATATCCAGCCATTCAGTGGTCACTTCTACCACTGTGAGCATGTAACGCTTGCCTTGGTGGATTTATGAAAGTGTGATGTAATCAGTCTGCCAGGCCTCCCCACACTTATATTTGGACAATCTCCCCCCATACCACAGGGGCTTTACCCACTTAGCCTGTGTCATGGTTTGACACTGGCCCAATGCCAGGCACCCACAAGAGTCACACGCTCAACCTCCCCTACCACAGCTGGGCAAAGGAAAGAAAAAAAATTAATGAAGGGTTCATGAGTTGAGATAAGGACCGGGAGAAAACACCCCAAGGGCAAAACAGGATCAACTTAAAGTTGCAAAGTGATTTTATTGCTAACAGAATCAGAGGAAGATAATGAGAAGTAAAATAAGCCCTTAAAATACCTTTTTGTACCCCAGCCCCTCCCTCCTTCCCACTGACGGTGCAGGGAGACAGGGCATGGGGGTTTTCATCAGTTTATCACCCAAGATTTTCTTCCACTGTTCAGGGACAGGAGTCCTTCCCCTGCTATGCTTTGGGGTCCCTCCCACAGGAGACAGTTCTCTGTGAACTTCTCCAGTGTGGATCCACTCTCAAAGCGACAGCTGTACCATACCTGCTGCAACATGAATTCCCCCCATGGGCAAACAGTCCTTCCAAAACTGCAGCGTCATGGGTCACTCTTCTACAGGGTGCAGTCCTTCAAGGACAGGCTGCTTCAGCCTGGAAGCAAGGGCCCTCTCTCAATTGGGTCTCCCACTGGATCACAGCCTCTCCCAGGCATCCACCTGCTCTGGTGTGGGCACCTCCCTCACAGGCTGAGGGTGGATCTCAGCATCCCCTGTGGATCCCCATGGTCTGCATGGGGACAGCCTGCTTCACCATGGTCTTCACCATGGCCTGCAGAGGAATCTCGGCTCCAGTGCCTGGAGCACCTCCTCCCCCTCCTTCTTCACTGACCTTGGTGTCACCATGTTGCTTTCATGTTCTCACCTCCTCCTCTTCTCTGACTAGAAGAAAAACTGTGCACACTTTTTATTTTCTTCTTAAATATGTCATTACAGAGGCATTACCATAATCTCTAATTGGCCCAGTTTTGGCCAGCAGCATATCCATCTTCAGATCCATTAGGGATTGGCTCTGCCATACACGGTGGAAGCTTCTAGCAGCTTCTCACAGAAGCCACCTCAGTGTCCCCTCCAACACTTCAAAAACCAGGCCGTGCAAAACCAACACACACATGCAGTTAAATTACCCATGTGTCACGAATGGATGTGGGAGTTAAATAAGTCCTTGCCTATTGCCCAGGCCTTTGGCAGCAGGTAGCAACCTTATTGAGCGGACCAGCACCTCAAAACCCCCTCCCGTTTGTAAGTTCTTTTAATAATGACTGATTCTGTCTACTATAGAACAAATTATTTATTAATAGACAAGAAAACTAACAGATATAAGACTTAAAACAAAACTAATACTGCACAGGTATAAAACAAAAAGAAAAGAACTACTAGTAGATTTTATACAGTGCATCATAAGGTACCCTTTAAGTTACAGCTAGCAAAGAAATAGTATAAGCTTAGGATTCAATGTATCTTACCATCCAATCGTTGGTGTAGCACACATCAAGATCCTTTCTCTCAAGTTCCGGAAAAGTAACCACGAGCCTGTGTCCAGGACTCAGCGAGAAGTCCCTTGCACCTTCATGGTGCATGTGTGTGGAAGCTTCTGCTTCAGTGATAATTTGTGTATCTTTTATAGGGTAAAATGGTGTCTCTCAGTCATCAATCTTTTCCTTTATCCCTTCCTACATCTGCTCTCAAGACTAGGATGTTTATTCTTGAGATTTGAGCCTCCTTGGCACCAGAGATGACCCCTGCTGAGCCTTTCAACCCCTCGGTTATTTCCTTATGCACCAGTTAGCTGTGGTATGCAGGAAGTGGGGGTAGGTGCCCTGCCACACCATACTACCCTGACTTTGCTAAGCAACCAGGATGAATTCACTAACACAGTGACTGGTGACTGGGCATAAATACAGGACAGGATTAAGTGAAAGATGCACCTGCAGGGATCACCAAATCACCTAACTTTTGCCTTGGGGCCTTCTGAGGAGTCATAGTTCCCATTTAGTGTTCTGCTTCCTTTTCTTTTCCTTCTTTCCAGTGGAAAAGCAACTGGAAAATTAAGGAAGGGGCATTTGGGAACCTTTTCTTTATTACTTTGTTGAAATAGAAGAAACTCTTGTTCAGCTTGATGGGGATGGGAGGTTCTTACATTCTACTTAGAAGTCCTGTTAATAATCAGACAAAGAAAGGTTATGTTCATGATGAGAAATTTCTGCTGACTTATTATTTATATACCAGAGATATTAAATGGTTTTTGTCCTTTCCAAGAACTCACTGCTATATGCCTCTTTCCTTAGTTTGCAAATATTAATCGTCTTTAGCCCTGAAAAGAATATGATGGTACTTTTTTGAGTTATGTCAAGAAGTCACCCTGCTCCTGCAGACTGTGATCCCTCCACACCATGTGCTGGCAGTTCTCTACCAACCTCACAGCCACTGCTGTTTTGTACTTGGACTTTCTGCACCACCTCCTGATGCTTGATCCTTGGTCTTAAAATTAATAGCTAGACATGGTTAAGGGATAAAAAGGTTTTTATCTCAGTATTTAATAAGGACTTTTATGGTGCAACAATTTTTCAAGGTGGAATACGCTGAAATGCATATACACAGTGATGTCTTTTTCCTGGTGTTATGAAAATGAAGCTAGACACGGTTTGAGGGTTGGGGGTCTTTACCTCAGTATTTTAATCAGGACCCCGTTTGATGCATCCACTTCACCCAGGTGACAGTGTCGCAAATGCACACCCACCCTCAATCACGTACACAAGTTATAGACCTTACACATTAGCATATCTAACAAGGGCGCCCAATAACGGGGCTGGGGTGGGCTAACCTCTAGTTTACAGAATCTGTCCTGCTAGGAGACCTTGGCTTCCTGAGATAGTAGGATGTTTGGTCTCCCTGGCTCTGCAGTTCTGGGGTGTTTAGTCTCAGGGCCTGCAGAACACTTACAAAACACTGAGCACTAGACTAAGTGAAGGGTTACAAGTATGCATACTAATACTTGTGGATACACAGAACTGTGTAAAAGGTATATAAAAGAAAAGGAAAAATCATTCCGGCATCAACAGTAGATCGTATAAATAATTTTACAGACCTTGTAAATTAGCATATCTAACAAAGATGCCCCAATGAAAGGCTTGATTGAGTAGTGTGACATCTCCCTATTCTAAAGTATTCTCCTCCAGATGGGCTTTATTTTAGTTTACAGGATATGTTTTAGAGGGGGCTTTCGTTTTTCAAGACCGTGTAAGGCTTTCCAGCCTCCATCTGTGAGGCCTTTAGAATGTTTGGTCTTCTGGCTTAGCAGAATACCAGGACTATGTTAAGACATCAGACTTAAAGAATTCCAAGTATGCATGCTAAAGGTATTGAGAATACATAAAAGGTATATACAAAAAAAGGTAAAAATCATCATGGCATCATTCCAAGCTAGGAAATTTTACCCTACAAAGCACAGACATAAATCAAAGACACCATTTGACCCTTAAATTTTGGGGGCACAGAACTGCAGAATCATTGTGGCTGAAAGAACCTTTGAAGAATATCTAGTCCAACCCCCTGCTCAGAGCAAGCTCAGCTAGAGCAGATTGCTCAGGGCTGTGTCTGGACAGGTTTTTAATATCTCCAATGATAGAGACACCACAACCTCTCTGGGCAGCCTGTGCCAGTGTTTGATTCCCAATTGCTGTGAGTAACCAAAAATGTTATTTTATTCCACAGCTATCTGTGCACAAAATTGTTACTGTTTCTTTAATACCCTGCAGCCAGGAAACTGTGGCGGGGTGGTACCATGGGCATTTTTAAAGTCTGCTCTGGCAGGCAGCTCCTGCTCTTTGCAGCGTGATTTTTACTTTGCTGTTTTCTGGGGTTTTTGCCTTAGGCAGAAACTTTTCCTTTTTGGGTTCTCTTTTGGTTTGTTTTTCTTCTCATTTCAGAGAGACTGCAGTTAGCAGTTTTGGACTGCCTATGGGCAAATTCCACTGTTGCCTAATATCAAAAAACTCTTGCAACAGTGTTAAAATAGTACAATTTTATTTTTTTTTTGCAAGCTTCCAGGTGTCCCGGTGGTCATGGGCACACCCGACATTGGATTTCTACAATTTTTATAAATTTACTGATGTAAAAATTATTTTTTCTATTTTCTTCATATATATTCATAATTCTGTAGACTACTGTCGTATAGTTACATATTTCCTAGCTAACTCCAGTACTTTTCCTACCCTGATCGACAGAAAGACAAAACACATTCCAAAGGCCCCAGTTCTATCTTGCTTCTTCCTCTGGGAACCAAGGACAAGCTACTCTCCCAAGACACTTTCTCATAAACAAAGTACAGCTAGTAGTAAGAAAGGAGGGCTCCAGAAGAGGTAGAACCAAGGGGAGGCGGGGAATTACCTCATTACTTGTGCTTCTAATTGGGAATTCTTGTCAATTATGCTAATTTGCTAAATTTATAAAACTGTATTTGCCCTGTGTGGGGTGGGCATTTTCCCATATCTGTCCCTGGAGGCCTCCAATTAAAGACCAGCTTTTATATTACCTCCTATACTAATATTGTCTCAAAAGTGTATTGTTTTATTTCTAGATCTTTAAGACATCATAAGAAATTGGCATATTTAACAAATATTGTCCAATTAGAAAAGCAGTTGGTTAGGTAATTTCCCCCCGGGTACTGCCCCATTGGAATTGGTCTGGGGGCTTCTTTGCCCTATTTCCTGTTGTATCTTCTTAGATTTTGGTTGGAAAACAGAATGTCTTTGTCAGGATTTTCTTCTTGAAAATAAGACTAAACAGAATTCCAAGTATGTCTTAGAAGGGTTAGCTTATAGCTAAAAAATCTAAGAGAAAGGGTAAGAAAAATACTCAGAGCTATACAGCTGTGTAATAATAGTCTACAGAGCTACAAATATATGAAAAATATATAAAAAGCTAAAATCTTTAGGCAACACCAAAGGTGTTTGCCTGTTGCCACCACTCAGAGTGGAGTGGCCCTCCACTCCAGCAAGTGGCTCCAAGTCATGACTGGTCTCTGCTCCAGGAGAAGACTATGGAGTTGCCCCAGCCCAGCTGCCTTACCTTGACTGCTCCTGTCATCTCCTGCCGTGAAGAAGGTGAAGTTCCTCTATGGGGTTCTAGCCCTTGATCTGGAGAATACCAGTTGGAGCTCCAGCTGTCAGGGAGATAAGCAGAGTGGGGGCCCGCCGGCGGGGGGGTCGGGTGGTGGGGGAAGACTGACACCATTTTTCCCTTTGTCCTTCTAACATGCACTTGGTTGCAGAGCACCATCTTGGGGGAGGAGGGGCTGCCCAGTATTTTGGGTGTCTGTTCTGAAGAGTCAACAAGACTTAGCAGTTTTGTATCTGGTGGTTATTTGCTATTTCTTGGCTGCTACTGTTCCACCTGTTAGCAAACTGTTACTTTTTCAATTACATCTACTCATATTTGTTCCTTATTGATGGAAAGGGGTTGGCTGAACCTGTAAAGGGAGGTAACTCATTTCAGAGTGTTCTCCTTTAAATTGCCTTAGTTTAAGACAAATTTGGCACCTGTAACGGGTTGAGGTTTGTAAACTGGGCAGAAAAACCAATTTTTGCTGTGAGATAAGGATTAGGAGTATGCAAAGCAGGCTCAAACTTTAAAGAATATAAAGAAAGGTTATTAACAGACCTAAAAAGGGCAAAAAACAAAAACACCAAGAACCAGAACAAAACCCTCAGATCACTCCTCCTCCCCCACCTCTCCATCTTTTTCTACTGACAACATGAAAAAACCGTACTTCAACCTTCAGTCAGTTTACCACCTCTAAAATAGTCTTTTCTCAGTCCATTTAGGGAGAGAAGTTTTCTCTTGCTTGTACCATGGACCTTTCCACAAGAAAATACAGTTTTTATGGTCCCAGCCTCACAACAAGCAGCCGCCCAGGAGGAAAAAAATCTGCTTGATGTGGAAGATCCCTCCCACCCTAGTAGCCTTCCCACAGCTACTACGGTGGACTATGACAGTCCATGGGGTACTCTTTTTAAGGATGAGTGGTTCTACTACAGCAGCAAAGAAATCCCATTCTTCCATTACTAGCAACATAAGTTCTCTTTACCATCCCCGGGGCGAGGGAATGGGTCACAGCTGCTTCTCTGTCTCTGCTCATCATTCTCATCAGGCCACAATTGCTTCCGTATCTTCTCATCTCTACACAGGTGCCTTGGCTCACAGGCTGCAGTTAGAGCATCACATCCCCCCTTTGGACCATTTTCTCATATATTAAAGGGAATATTTTAGCTTAGTCCCAACCATAGATTCACAAAAGAATTTTCAGCTTTCAGATTTAAGCATTCCTCATGTCCTCCCTCTAGGTGTCGGTTCTGCTTCCCTCACTGACTAGAGTCTCTATGCTGTGTTTCTCTAAATGTCTTCACTCTTTCTCACTCTGTGAAGGGGAGAAACGGATGTTTGCAAATTTTATCCGGGCATTGAGAGTTAACCTCTCTCTCAAGCCTTGCGATGGTCTGCCGCGCGCTGTTCAAGTTTAGAATTTCAGCGTCGGAGCTGAAGAGGGGGAGCGTGTCTGCGCTGCCATCCGTCTAAGCCGCATCTGAGCCGCAGAGGCCCAGACCCGGGCCCTCTCCCACGCTGGGCTGCGCCGCTGAGCCGGCCTAGCCCGGCGGGGGCCGGCCCGTACTGGGGCGGCAAAAAAAAACACCACTACGAGACAGATCGGAAGAGCGTAGTGATG
>JAHLSL010013358.1:345593-375560 GCA_025920805.1 Petroica traversi
ACCTTGTCTTCATCTCAATTTCGATTATACTTTCCATATTTCCAGCACCTTTTGCAAGGTAATCATATCTATAAGGCTTTCCTATTTCATCTTCCCCAACAGTAGAAGTTGAAGGAGTTCAGTGGATGATCAGTGACTCTTTTCATTCTTCTTCACACTTCTTGGTCCAGTCTTTTCTTCAGTTAAGTTTGGTTTGTTTAAGATAGCGTTAGACAATTCTACAAGAATCTAATTAAAAACATATATATATTCATACACACATACATCTATATATATAGTATTACATAATGGTTTGATTGTCTCAGGGGAATTAAGGATGTGTTAAAATTCAAATTTTGTTTACCTTAAAGAGGTAGAGAAAAATGTTAAAGTTGATTTTGAAAATTTGAGATAGGTTATATCAAGGGAAGATCCTTTTTATCCACTGTGACAATCAGAGTGAAGATACAAATATTCAATATTAACATTTGTAAAACTACAAGTGATATATATAAACATTAAGTAAAACAATTTAGATAAGATAACTAAATCATTAAATTGTTTAGTACTTCAATAGTACTAAATAAGTTGTTGATATTACATGAACAGATGTGAATTTATTCTTTGGGATCTTAGAGGAAATGGTTACTATTAGACTCGGATATTTTGTTGAGTCCAATTTTGTAAATTTGAAATATGTTTCATACACTAATGTTAGAATAATAATTATTATACCAATTAGTTTTCTCATGAATGAGTTTAAGTTTGGGATCCATGAGGATATCCAATTAAATATATCTTTTTCTTGATCCTTTTGGATTTTATGTAAACTTCTAGTGTTTTTCCTAATTTCCTCTAGATTAGTTTGAATTCTTTTAGTTTTCCTTTCATAATGGCTAATTGTAAAGTTTTATCAGGGAGGTTAATTAGACATTCAGTATTACTAAAAACATGGATTTATAAATACAAAAATATAATTATTACAATTAACATTTTTGAATACAACAAATTTACTGATTGGTGTGCAGTCCGGTCTTGTAGGTTTTTCTATTTGAATAGTTGGTGTTCTTTGCTTTTAAGGGTCCAAGAGTCTTTGTAGTTTCACAGTTGTGTGGGTAGTGAACAGTCCTTCCAATGTTGTTTCAATGGTTTCTTGTTCCACATCTGGATACACACCTAGCTTTTGTCTAGTGAAATTATACTTGAACATTCAAGGTTATTAGAGAAATTAAAATAACAGAACTTAAAGTAATAATAAACATGTTTTTTATAAAGAATTATGGTAGTGTTTTTCTTTCTGGCCTCTAGTTGTAAACTTGGTGTTATATTCACTGCTGCCATATGGGGGCAGTGTAGGGGCAGTTTACAAGACTTCATTAGGAGATTGGTTCTGTTCAGAGTAAAATCAGATTTGTTACAGAAATACAGACAGTTTAGAATGTGGGGAATACCCATCGAGAGCTAATTCTGTGTTGGTGGTCACCAGAATCAGTAATTATCTAGGCCATTGGCCCTCAGGTGTCTGTTAGTCATTGGTATGATTCTAATTTGAAGTAATTTTTCTATAATTGGTTGGCCTACTGTTAAGTTATTCTGAAAAGTTGCAGTTTTATCATTTGGGCTTGCTTCAAGAGACACAGGAGTTAGGAACGTTGATGAAATTGGGCTGCCCATAGGCCCATATTAATTCTTTATTAGGTACAATGCAGAAGGTAATCTTTTATCCTATCTGGGTTTCTGTGGTTTGATATAATGTTTTAGTAACTCATTGGCACGTTCTACAATTCTATTTGCCTGGGAATAGTAAGGTGTATGAAAAATTCATTTGATACCTTCTTTTCTGGCCTAATCCTCTACCACCACACTGGTGAAGTGTGAGTCATTGTTGTTCTGTATAGAATTTGGAATAGGGAGACTGGAGAACCGGTCATTAAGTTTTGAGACAGTGGTTTTAATAATCTAAATATAATTTCATGCTTGTTAGTATGTACTTGTAATTATTAAATGTTTTTAGAGGTTTAATATAATCAACCTGCTAGGTTGACTAGAGTGTTTTATTATTCTTGATGTGTAAGGATGTTGTCAGATTTGGATGGTTTTATTTAAATTTCAGCTGGTATTTTGGACACTGTGTGAGAATGTCCTTACACATCTTTCTGGCTATTGGCCAGTTTTCATTTTGTGTTAAAAATAAGGTATAATTATTTCTCAAATTTATATCAGTGTAGTGGATTAATTTGTAGTCAATCCACTCTGTTGTTACAATAGGTTCGTAACATTTTGTATGAGTTTTAACTCAAACTTATAAGGATTTTTGAGAACTTAACCTGTAAAAACAAACATTTCCATTTTCTTTCTGTTAAACATCTTTCCCATTCACTTGTCAGTCTAACACTTGCATCGACACAATCATCATTGGCACCAGCCCATATTGCATTTGAATCAATCAATCTTTGTCTTTCTTTTTATTACCAGTACTACTGCTTTCTCATTTACTTGTCTTACTGACACAGCCATCATATGGCACTAATCTATACAGTATATGAATTTATATATATACCGTTTCTGTATTTTCTTTTACTGTCAGTAATACAGCTTTTCAACTCTCTCACTTGTGCACTTTCTAATCCTTCTTTTAACACTTCCACTCTTGTTTTAATATTCAGAGCTACTGCTCGGCTCTCCTAGTTACTCTTAACACGTTTAACTAATGCATCAGTAAACCAAACTTTTATTTTTGGATGTGAGGTAAAGACAGTGATATTCATTAACTAATTCTGCAGTAGAGTGAGATATCGCTAGTATTTGCTAAGCTTCTGGTATGTAAATATTGTCTTTGTAAGTAAACAGAGTTTGGAGGTTGAGAGATAGAGAAAACAGGTTTAACTTCTCCTCTGAACAGAAGGAGATGAGATTCTATTGTTTCTCTTTTCTTTCAGTAGTGTTAATTTGTATTTCTGAAGCTGCTGTTTCAGGGGCTGTTTGGACTAAGGCAGTCACATACATACACCCTCACAAGTAAATTACATGTACACTCACAGACATACTTTAAAAGGAATCTAAAGTGTCTGAGTTCTGTAGTTACTACAGAAAATTTAGGAATTTTACTTTTTTAATAAGGAATTCAGTATTTAGTTGAAGGTAGTTAACATGTAAATTGTTATGTGTAACATGTATTTGGGACACTTACAGTAGAAAGTTTTCTGTATTAGGATTAGGTTTTGAGAATTAATTTTAAAATACTGGCTTCTATTTGCCTTGTTTTATTAGTCAAACAGAAGAGTTGTAAGTAAAATGCATTCTAGATAGAATGCTTTTGTTTTAAAAATTTTAATTATATTAAAATAGATTTTAGTAGTTTAAGTGATGGAACTTTTTATTAGTTAACAAGAGTTAGCTTAACTAATTCTAATTTTATGTCTTTTAAAACTCAAATTTAGTTTTTTTGAGTCCTGTAGGAGTATTTAAAAGAGATTTTAAACTTTGGTGTTAGTTACAAGTTTTAAAAGTACTTTGCTTTCACTAGGAAGATAAGAGGGGTAGTTAGAAGTTGTTAAAATGTAGGAATGTGGTGAAGCTGGTTTGAGGATGTCTGGTTTCTAGGGTTCCCGCCCCCCCCCCCCCTTGTAAAGAAGAATTAGGTTTGGTATTTTTTTTTTTTCTTTGTGAAAGTAAGGGTTTGAATTGCCTCTTTTCTTCTCCTAGCTGCCTAAAAGGAGCTAAGGGTACTTGAAAGTTAAGTTAGTTGTTACTTGTTTCTTCTTGTTTCTTTACTAAACAATTTCTTAGTACATTTGGAGTTTGTTTAGTAAGGTAAGAATTATCTCTGCAGAGTCTGAGATACATCTGCAGGTTTGTGTTTTACTTGTAAACAGTTGATTTGGTAGCAGTCATAGTAAAGATATTTTTATCTGACTGCATGTCCCTCCTGTTTAGTGTGTAAAGAAGTTAGGAGGGTCTGGTACATTATATAACAGGATATTCATAGTCCAGAATATAAAACTTTTATATCATTCAATAATACTTAATTTTTCCCTGTGAAACAAAATCTCCTTAGATGTTTACATTTTTCTTGGAGATTTGGTGATGGTAGGAGATTTGTAGGGAAATGTTGTGAAAATATTTCTCCTCTGACCACCTTGGGGTCTTTCGGAGAGTTCCGTTTTAATTAGGGATTTCAATATAAGTTCTCAAATTTCTCTCTCTTTAAGAGAGAGAGTTTTTGTGGTTCTGCGAGAATTCAATTCAACATTTAAATAAGATATGAGACTTAAAACAAACTAATACTACACAGGAATTTCCAGTTATGTTTTTAACACTGTGCCTCCGTAACAGTCTGTTAAGTCTTTTGTCTGGAGTTACCCAGGTTGTTAACTCTGGAATTTCTTAACACTGTGCCTCTGTATAATAGTCTGTTAAGTCTTTAGTCAGAAGTTTTGAATCATTTGTCATTACCCTGCTCGCTGTGCCAAAATTGTCATGAATGGGTTTAGGAGTTAAATAAGTCCTTTCCTACTGCCCAGGCCTCTGGCAGCAGGTAGTAATCTTATCAAGACAACCAGCACCTCAAAACCCCCTCCCATTCGCAAGTTCTTTTAATAATGACTGATTCTGTCTATTATACAACAAATTATTTATTAATAGACGAGAAAACTACTGACAGTAAGACTTAAAAACAAAACTAATAATACTACACAGGAATAAAAACAAGAAGGATAACTACTAGTAGATTACATACAGTGCACGATAAGGTACCATTGAGTTACAGCTAGCAAAGAAATATTATGAGCTTAGGATTCAATGTATCTTACCATCTAATCGTTGGTGCAGCACACATCAATATCCTTTCCCTCAGTCTCCGGAGAAGTAACCACAAGCCTGGTCCAGGGCTCGGGGAGAAGTCCCTTACACATGGTGTGTGTGTATGGAAGCTTCTGCCTCAGGGATAACTCGTGTATCTTTTATAGTATAAAACGGGGTCTCTTGAGTAATCAATTTTCTTTATCTCTTCCTACACTTGTTTTTCCAGATGTTTATCTTTACGGCCTGAGCCTCCTGGCGCCAGAGAGAATCCTGCTGAGTCCTCTGACTCCAGGGTTATCTCTGGGATCCCATTAACTCTGGTATGCAGGAAGGAAAAAGGGGGGGGGGGGGGAGTGCCACTGCCCCAACCACATGCTTGAGAGTATTGTCCAAAAGCTTCTTGAACTCTCAGGCTTGGTGCTCTGGCCACTTTCCTGGGGATCCTGTTCTGAGGCCAATGGCGCGGGCCGGACAGCTGACCACAGGGACGGCCGGCGGCTCGGCGGCTTGTTCTGAGAGTTTCCTTTTCGTTAAGTCAACTTCAGCTAGGGACTTCTTTTCCCCTCGCTGCGAGCCGGGCTTCCCTGGGATGGTGGCCGCTGTCCTAAAAACCGGAGAGCTGCTGAGAGAGAGAGTGTTCCTTTGCCTGGAGCCCAAATCAGACACAAGACGCGAGGGTCTGCTCTGCTTGGGCTCAGGGGCAAAAGACCCCGGAATAGCCCAAATTTCAGACTTTTATTCTGAGGGTTACAACTTATCTCATAACGGTACAAGGGAGGAACCAGGCAAGGGTCGGGAGGTCAGTGTCCAGTCAGGAAGGAGGAAGGGAGGAAAGAGTGAGACACAAGATACTATTGTTAACTGAGGGGTAGGCGGGGGGAGTTCGACTCCCTTTCCAAGGCCAAACTTAACTCTACCTTCTGAGGGGCCTCACTTTCTAGGCCCCCAGAAATTCTTCAGGGGGTATGTCATTCTCTGAGCTTGAACCACCGCTACACTGTTCCAATGTACAACCATCCTCTAGGTGAAGAAACTTTTCCTAATACCCAACCACAACCTCCCCTGACACAGTTTCAGGCCATTCCCTTGGGTCCCTGTCCTGGTTTGAGAGACAGGTGTTTGCTACGGAGGGTAGGAGCCTCCCTTGGAATAGAAAAACCTTTTCCCTCTGAGTTATTATAAATTTGAAATTAAGGGGTTCTCAGACAAAAATATGAGGATAGGAATAAAATTTCTTTACTGATACCTAAAACAAAATTAACAAAGAACAAAAACTATGGCATACAACCACAAACAGAAGCAGAAATCCAGTACCAGCCTGCTCGGCCTCAGGCACTTTTCCCTGTAGTGCAGTTCCAGTCACAGCCGGCAGGGACGCTGGTGGCTCCCTGTGGGCAGGGTGGGTGCAATAATTTTCCTGTGGCTTCAGGATGCGCTCCGGTGCGAGCCCAGGTGACATGAGGGAATGGTGGCTGTTCCCAGGGCAGGGAGGGGTGGAAAAGAGGCTTTTCTTCACAAGCCCTCGGGGCAGCTGATGTCGGTGCCGCAGCAGGACCCCTCGGAGGCAGCAAGATGGGACAGCAGAAGGTCTCGGTAGGCAGGAGCTGCGAGGCTTCAATGTAGTAAAGTCTCTGCGGTGTCAGATAAGCAAGGAAGGACCGGGCAGCCCCTTGGCAGGGCAGGGGGAGGGAGAAAACTCACAGCAAAGAGGAGAGCAGGTCCATGCTGGTGGTGTGCTGGTGGCAAGTCCCTTCAGCAAGCAGCAGCTCTGATCTTTCTGCTCGAATCCCCCCAGAGACCAAGAGAGGGAAACAGCTGCCTCGCCTTGTCTTTTACCAGCCCAATTCTGACATTATCTCTGCCCCCCTGAGAAGAAGTTCATCTCTCCCTATGTTTGGCCCCCTTCCTTTGTCCTCTTAAGTACCCAGCCATTAGTTCCCCAGCAACTTATGGGAGGAAAAAAAAAATCCTTAAGAAAAGACAAAGGGAGGGAATCCAAACCCCAACAGTCCCGTTGAGGCTGTTTTGGTTTTTACCTTTTTTCTTTTATATATTCTCTGTATTCTTTACACATATATTTGTAGCTTTGTAGCTTCTTATTATAGCATAGCTTCAGCATTTTCCTAGGCAGGATAGCTTCTTATTATAGCATAGCTTCAGCATTTTCCTAGGCAGGAAGACAAAATAAATTCCAGGACTCCTATGCTGTCTTGGTTCTCCTTAGACACCAAGGCTGAAACCAGACTTTCAAGACATAGTTTTGTAAACAGGGCCTGGATCTCATCTGAGGTGGGGGGTGAATTTACAAGGTACTAGAATTTGGGGCTAATGGGGGGCTCTTGTCAGTTATGCTAATTTTCAGAGTCTATAAAAATTGTACATGTGTCATGTGCCATGAGCATCTTCGGCATTTTCCACCTAACAAGCTGTGCACCTGAGGATGCTTATATAAAAGTAACCCTTCTATCACCCTAACACTGGCTCATTTTTAGGACCAGAGAAAAAGGCAAAAGTTTTCTGGCAACTTTCCACCGGGATGGAGGGATTTCTGTCAAGATACGGCTTCTCGGATCGAGACGATTGTACCTCCCACATTCTGCTAGCATTTCACAATGGGGGTTTTGCGGCAGTCCGGGGAAAAGTGAAACTGTGGAAGTTCCAAAAGAATCCAGCACAGAAGAAAGGTATGATAAAAGGAGTATTTCATCGAGGCTAGCACCTGGGAGTTTTGTATTTAGAGATCTCTGGTGGTCCTGGTGAGGCAGTGGGCAGCCAGGGGGGTCACAGCAGGTGATCCCATTCCCACACAGAAGCTGTGGGGAAAGGGGGATGCCCTTTCCTTTTCATATGGCCTAAAGGCTGTAGCTGTGTAGCTCAGCCTGTGGTGTAGGTGGTTAAAGGGCAGGTAGTGGAACAGTCAATAGGGCAATGGTTAAAATCCCAGCAAGGGAGGTTTTGGAGCACACACTCTTTCTGCTTTCTCTATAGGCTCTAAGGGTAATATACAGCTTAATTTGTTCCTTCTGGAAAGGGGAAGTGCAAATTTGAATCCCAGTTCGGACTCTTGCTGGTAGCTCTTAGCAGTTTTTCTGTTTATAAAGATGAACATGGAGTGTGTATATTCCAACTGAGGCATGCAAACACCCTGCGACTGCCCGTTACATCTAATATTAAAACATTGGCATTTGCTAACCAGCAAAAGAACGTCTCTTATCATGGAAGAGTTAGTAAGGCTCTGTTACAGAATCCTGGCCAGTTCAGAGATTAGAAGGAAGAAGAAGCAGGGTAATTCCGATACAGGTAGATCTTCAGAAGAGGAAATTGAGGACAAAGCTGCTGCAGCCACTGCAGCCAGAAGGAAGAAGGGAAAAGCAGCCCGAGAGGCTATAGAAGCACCAGACCCAGTGGCAAAAAAAACTAGGTCTAAAAAGGGGGAATCAGAACGGGAGGAGCCTGCCATACAAGCACCTTTAAGGCAAGCTGTTGGTAATCAAGGTGTGATTCACATAAAAACTCTGTTTACCCTCATAGAACTGCAGCAGTGGAAGGCATCAGTTGGATGGCATAGAGACAATCCAGAGAAGGTAGCTAATCTTGTGAGTGGGGCTTCAGACTGGCGTGATCTGAATGTAATGCTAGACACATTATTAGGTGAAACAGAAAAAGAGATGGTTAATAAGGCTGCTATATCTGCTATGGGGACTCGTAATTACAGCTGGAAGTCTTCAAGGGCCAGTTAATGATATTTTCCCTTTAACTGATCCAGGGTGGGAAGCTAATGTGGCAGAACAAACTGCAAAGTTAAAACATTATCAGGATTGGATAGTACACGCCATCCCTAAAGCAGTGAATTGGTCCAAATTATATGAAGTCAGACAAGACAGAAATGAAATCCCTACAGACTTCTTGAACAGGCTGAAAGAAGCTGCATGAAAATACACAGACCTGGACCTCAAGGCACCTGCAGAGCAAACACACCTGGCTTATTTGTTTATAGGCAAATCTGCAGATGACATAATAAAAAAGCTGCAGAAGATGGATGAGATGCAGGACATAAGTAAACTGTTGAATACAGTCTGGAAAGGTATATCAAAACAGAGATTCAACAGACATGGATAGACACCACCAGAATAAAAAAGGTGATCAGGGAAAGTCATCTCACACATCAAAAGGGAGGAGTCTTCCTTTTCCTCTAGACAAAGATAAATGTTCTATTTTCAAGAAAAAGGGACACTGGAAGAATGAGTTTCTGACACAGGCGAAAGAAATACCCCCAGCTCCCAAATTAGCTGTGAATGAGAACTGACAGGGACTGAAGGCATCACCCCCAGCAGAGCCTTCAGTTGTAGCTAAGCTGGAGACAGATGACATAGAATTTCTGGAGGACACAGGGGCAACATATTCTGCATTAAATACTTTAAAAGGGAAACTGAGACAAGATACTGTAAGTGTGATTGGTGCCATAAGGGTAAGTGAAACAAGGCCTTTCTTCCAACCTTTAAAATTTAAGTTAGGAAAACACTGGGTGACTCACCAATGCCTTTATATGCCAAATTCCCCAAAGCCATTACTGGGTAGGGATTTATTGGAGAAATTAGAAGCAGAAATTGAATTTTCCAAAGAAGGGGGAATTAAAGTTATAATTCCTGAAACTAAATTTGTCACAGCAGCTGCTGTTTTCATACAGGAGAATTATGAAGAAATTCCCATAGAAGTTGAAAATGCTGTCATTCCAATAGTGTGGGCCAACGACTTCCCTGGGCTATCCAAAGGAGTTGAGCCTGTGAGTATTACACTCAAATCAGGGGCTACACTGGTAAGGCAGAAAAAATACCCTCTGAAGTTAGAAGGATGTAGGGAATTAGTACCTATAATTGAAAATTTCCTTGAATTTGGGTTATTAGTGGAATGTGAATCTAGATACAACACACCCATCCTGCCAATATAGAAGGATGATGGTAAGAGTTATCAATTAGTGCAGGATTTAAGGGAAATTAACAAAATAACAGAGGATATGCACACAGTTGTAGGAAACCCCTACACTCTTTTGACCACGCTGACAAATGAATTAGGGTGGTTAACCGTTTTAGATCTCAAGGATGCCATTTTCCGCATTCTTGTGCATGAGAACAGCCAAGAACGTTTTGCTTTTGAGTAGGATAATCCTGATGATGACGAAATGATTTTTGCCTTTTTTTTTTTTACATACCTTTTACACGGTTCTGTTTATCCACAAGTATTAGCATGCAATCTTGTAGCGGTGGTTCAAGCCCAAAGAGTTACATATCCCCTGACGAATTTGTGGGGGCCTAGAAAGTGAGGCGCCTCTGAAGGTAGAGTTAGGTTTGGCCTTGGAAAGGGAGTCAAACTCCCCCCTCCCATCCCTCAGTTAACAATGGTATCTTGTGTCTCACTCTCTCCTCCCTTACTCCTTCCTGACTAGGCCCTGACCCTCTGACCCTTCCCTGTTCCTCCCCTGTACCGTTATGAGATAAGTTGTAACCCTCAGAATAAAAGCCTGAAATTTGGGCTCTCTGGGGTCTTTTTGCCCCTGAACCCAAGCAGAGCAGACCATGGTGTCTTGTGTCTGATTTTGGGCTCTGGGCAAGAGAACACTCTCTCTCTCAGCAGCTCTCCGGCTTTTGGAACAGTGGCCACCATCCCAGGGAAGCCTGGCTCGCAGCAAGGGGAAAAGAAGTCCTCAGCCGAAGTTGACTTAACAAAAAGGAAACTTTCAGAACAAGCTGTCGAGCCGCTGGCCGTCCCTGTGGTCAGCTGTCCGGCCCTCGTCACCGGCCACACATACTTGTAATTTTTTATTTAGTCTAGTGCTTAGTGTTCTGTAGGCTCCCGGCCGGCCCTGAGACTAAACACCCCAGAACTGCAGAGCCAGGGAGACCAAACAGCCTACTATCTTAAGAAGCCAAGGTCCCCTACTAGGGCAGATTCTGTAAACTAGAGGTTAGCTCACCCTAGCTCCCATATTGGGCTCCCTTGTTAGATATGCTAATGTGTTAAGGTCTATAACTTGTGTACATGATTGATGGTGGGTGTGCATTGTGACGCATGTCACCTGGGTGAAGTGATGCATCGAACAGGATCCTATTAAAATACCGAGGTAACGACCCCCAACCCTCAAACCGTTGTCTAGCTTCATTTTCCTGAGACCAGGAAAAAGCCATCACTGAGACCGGGAGAAAGACCCAGCTCACTTAGACAATTCTATCCCAGGGATTCAAAAACATTTCAACAATATTTGGAAACCAGATGGCAAAGGAACTGGAGGTCTGGTGAAAACAAGAACCAGGGAGGGTTATTCTTCAATATGTTGATGCTATCTTAGTTGCGGCCAAAACGCGAGATGACTGCATCCAGCTCACTGTAAGTCTGTTGAACTTTTTGGGACTGAGTATAGAGTCTTGAAGGAGACGGCCCAGGTTGCCAGGGAAGCAGTAGTCTACCTGGGGCGAGAAATCTTCTTGGACATCGACAATTCAGCAGAGAATGGAAAGAAGCCATCTGTCACCTTCCAGAGCCCCACACCATGAGAGAAATGCAAGCCTTCCTGGGAATGGTAGGTTGGTGTTGCTTATGGATATCAAATTATGGACTACTGGTAAAACCTCTGTATGGAGCCCTTAAGGCAGCCAAAAAGGAAATCATCATGTGGACAGAGAGCGCATGGGCCGCATTTAAACAGCTGAAATTTTCCTTGATGTCAGCCCCAGCTCTGGGGCTGCTGGACTTAACTAAGCCTTTTGAGCTCTTCACATATGAGCGACTGAATGTTGCTCTAGGGGTACTGGCACAGCACCTTGGGGACCAGCGAAGGGCTGTGGCCTACTTTTCAGAACAACTAGACAATGTTAGCCAAAGGTAGCCTGGGTGTTTGAAATAGGTTGTGGCTACTGTCATCCTGATACAAGAAGCCCGTAAATTCACCCTTGGGCAGCACATTGTCATGTATGTGCTCCATGCAGTGATATCCATGCTGGAACAAAAGGGGGAACACTGGCTATCTCCTAGCAGAATTCTTAAATATCAGTCTGTGTTGTTGGAATAGGATGATATGACCCTAAAAACAGCATCTGCTGTAAGCCCTGCAACGTTTTTTTCATTTACATTAATTGGCACCGTGCCTGAGCACAACTGCTTACAAACAATAGAAGAGACTTATCCCAGCAGACCAGACTGATAAGAATGTGCCTCTGGACAATCCAGACTGGGAACTGTATACAGATGGAAGCAGCTCAATGAGTAATGGTAAGTGAATGACAGGCTACGCAGTTGTCCTGAGTTAGCCATATGACCTGTTTGTATCCCCAATCGTCCTCTTGCTTATGCTGGACCTTAAGTTCTGCAGCTTTAAGTTGTCCCAGAAAGAGTGAAGGTGGAGGAAAAAAAAACACTCGCTGTTTGTCTGCAGGATACTCCTACGAAGCAAGGCTACATTCCAGCGGACAGCGTTATCTCTTTGCTTTTTTTTTTTTTTTTACGCTCACTGGTGTGGGTGCTGGAAGAGCTCACAGCGGAGGGTTTATCCTCGGATTTTTCCCGGTTTTTTGCAGGGAGAGACTTTGTTTCTTTTGCTGGGTATTTTTTCCTTTTTTCCTCTTCCTGGGACTGGTTGGCATCGCGTGGGCCCAGGACACCAGGGAACCCCCGGGGGGCCCCCCCGACTTCTACAGCCGGGCCCGGCAATCGGCCCCCCCCCACTGGAGAACTGAACCAGACTCAGACGGACTCTGAATCTACCATCTCTTCAGAGGAAGGAGAGGTTTCATTGTTTTCATATTATCCAAATTTTTCCTATACTTGTAAATATTCTATTTGTCAAATAAATAGTTTTTTCCACTTTTCTCTAAGGAAATTCTTCCCGGACCTGTAGGGGGAGGGACAATTGGAATCGGCTCTTCCTAGGGGAGACCCCCCAGAGGTTTCCTCCTAAATATTTGCCCTAAACCAGGACAAATAAAATTGGTGCCCAACTGCAGGGCTCGAGAAAGTGGAAAAAACTTGTACTGATTTGTATTTTGGTTGTGATTGCTCTGTATTGAGCTAGAGCAGCCATCTGCCATGCTGGTTGACTTCATACTCTTCCTCTGTGCGTGGACAACCGTGGCAACTTCCTGGTTCATAGGCTGGCTTTACTACTTGCTGCTGTTCCTGGCACGGAGTTTTTATCGTAGGGGGGTACGGTTTAAAGTTGCTGTTTTGCTGGGGGTGGTGATACTGATTTATAGAGAGAGTGTAGCTAACCTACTAGGAATTGTTCGAGCTATTTACAGTCTGTTGTTTTTCTTTCCCACCTTGTATCCTAGTTTCAGTGGCATGTTCTGGGGGTTTGTTGATAATGGCACCCAATCCCTTAACGATGGGAATGAGGCTTCCCAGCCTTTCCCTTTCCTCTTCCCCTTTCAATCTGTCACATCATCTGTTACATCATTTTTTGAAAATGCTCAGTACCACCTAGATGCCAAAGAAACCACTTTGCTGATATTCCAGCTGGTGAGTTTCCTCTTTACAATTTACAACTTCTTTAGAATGAGAGCTGATAGGTGCACAGGGGCTGAGGATGATAGGTGCAGAGCGGCTGAGGATGATAGGTGCAGAGGGACTGAGGAGACACCTGACCCAGTTGAGGAACATCCCGAGTGGTGCAGAGAATGGGAGGATATGGGCCAGATCTTGAAAGAGTTCTCAGAACCCATAGCTTGGGACTTCCCACGTGACCAAATACAGAACCCTACTAGGATGGCCAAATATCTGAAAGAGAAGTGTAATGATGGTTCTAAGGAGGAAAGGATCATTACAATAAGCTGGGCCCTGGCATATGCTTATCACACGCTGCTAGATGCTGTAGGGCAGCAGATAGAGGAGAGGGGCCAGGAAAGTGAAGCTGGGCAGCAGATAGAGACAACAGGGCCAGGAAAGTGAAGCAGCCCAAGCCCCCCAGGCTGCAACTAAACCAGACACTGAACCTAAGCCGGCACCTGGACCAGATCGTAAGCCTAAGCCATTGGCAGTCGCTGCTGCAGGAAAGAAGGCCAAAACCAAAACAGATTGATCAGGGGATGATGATGAGGATGATGGAGGAGAAGGACCCTCACGGGCAGGCGATGGGGGGGAAGGACCCTCAGGGACAAAAACTAGCTCAAGGGCAGGAAACACTATTGATTCCTTTTCCCTGAAGGACCTTCGTGGTCTAAGAAAGGATTACACTCGACGCCCTGATGAATCTATAATTAGTTGGTAAGTCCATCTTTGGGATGCCGCAGGCGACATTACAATTCTAGATGGTACTGAAGCAAGGCATTTGGGACACCTGTCACATGAACCAGTTATTGACCAGGAAACAGTAAGGGGGGCTCTCCCTAGGAGTCTCTGGTCATGAGTCTTGGCAGCTGTGGCACACAGATACATGTGTGTAGACGATTTCTATATGCAGCAAACCCAGTGGAAGACAATAGAACAAGGGATTCAACGCTTGAGAGAAATGGCTGAGGCAGAGCTGGTTTTCACAGAGGATCTAAATGCGCCTAATAATTCAGACTTGATGGCAGGTACACCCAAAATGTGGCGAAAACTTATACACCTCGGGCCACAAGAACACCAGGCTTCTTTAGCCCTAATGATGCGGGATGAGAGAGAGGCGACTGTGGCAGAGATGGCGAGGAAGCTCCGAGCATATGGAGATGCTGTGTGTGGCCCAACACATGCAAGAATCGCAGCTGTGTAAGAACAACTCCAGAAAATGGAAGAGAATCACAAGGAACTCAGACATGAGATAGAAGAGAATCACAAAGAATTCAGAAATGAGATTCTCAAAATCTCCGCAGTACAGGTCAGAGGCTCGGTTACCAGACGTAGACGTTCCCCAGAGGAGAGAAGGTACCCCTCACGACATGAGCTGTGGTTTTACCTGTATGATTGTGGGGAAAACATGAGAAGGTAGGATGGAAAACCCACGTCTGTTCTGGCACAACGGGTACGTGAATTGAAAGAAGACAAGACTCGGAAAGGAAGTTCCACCAGAAAGGAAGTAGCTCCAATTACCCATGGCCGAACTGCCAGGTATGATGACGATGACATGTCCGATCCCCATGAAGGAACCTCTAAGATGTACACCCAGGGAAAGAAGAATGGCCAGGCTTAGGGAGGCCTTGCCTCTAGCCAGGTGGGGGCTAGGGAAAACCGTGTTTTTTGGACTGTGTGGATTCGTTGGCCTGGCACATCAGAACCACAAAAATATGAGGCCTTGGTTGACACTGGTGCGCAGTGCACATTAATCCCATCAAGACATGTGGGGACCGAATCTGTCTCTATTGCTGGAGTGACAGGGGGATCACAGGATTTGACTGTGGTGGAAGTTAAGGTGAGCCTGACTGGAAAGGAGTGGAAGAAACATTCTATTTTGACTGGCCCAGAGGCCCCATGGATTTTGGGCATAGACTATCTCCAAAATGGATATTTCAAAGACCCAAAAGGACTCAGGTGGGCTTTTGGGATAGCTGCTGTGGAGGCAGAGGGCAATAAGCAATTGAGTACCTTGCCTGGACTATCAGAGAATCCCTCTGCAGTTGGGCTTCTGAAGGGAGAAGAACAACGAGTGCCAATTGCCACTTTGGCAGTGCACCGCCGACAGTACAGAACAGCTCGAGATGCTGTGATTCCCCTCCACAAACTGATTTGTGAGCTGGAGAGCCAAGGGGTGGTCAGCAAAACCCACTCACCCTTCAACAGCCCCATCTGGCCTGTGCGCAAATCAGAAGGAGAATGGAGATTGACAGTGGACTATCATGCCTTGAATGAAGTGACTCCACCATTGAGTGCTGCTGTGCCGGACATGCTGGAGCTCCAATATGAGCTGGAGTCCAAAGCAGCGAAGTGGTACGCCACTATTGACATTGCAAATGCATTTTTCTCCATTCCTTTGGCAGCCGAATGCAGGCCTCAATTTGCTTTCACCTGGAGGGGTGTGCAGTACACCTGGAATCGTCTGCCCCAGGGGTGGAAACACAGTCCCACAATCTGCCATGGACTGATCCAGGCTGCCCTAGAGAAGGGTGAGGCTCCAGAACATCTGCAATACATTGATGACATCATTGTGTGGGGGAACACGGCAGCCGAAGTGTTTGAGAAAGGAGAAAAGATTATCCAGATCCTCCTAAAAGCTGGTTTTGCCATCAAGAGGAGCAAAGTTAAGGGACCTGCTCGGGAGATCCAGCTCCTGGGGGTGAAGTGGCAAGATGGATGGCGCCAGATTCCCACCGAGGTTATCAACAAGATTTCAGCAATGTCTCCACCGACCAGCAAGAAGGAAACGCAAGCTTTCCTAGGTGCCATAGGCTTTTGGAGAATGCATATTCCCAGCCAGATCGTGAGTCCTCTTTATCTGGTTACCCGCAAGAAGAACACCTTCCAGTGTGGGGGAAAGTCCGAGGAAAGACCCTCCGCTGTGAGCTCTTCCAGCACCCACACCAGTGAGCGTAAAAAAAAAAAAAAAGCAAAGAGATAATGCTGTCCGCTGGAATGTAGCCTTACTTCGTAGGAGTATCCTGCAGACAAACGGCGAGTGTTTTTTTTTCCTCCACCTTCACTCTTTCTGGGACAACTTAAAGCTGCAGAACTTAAGGTCCAGCATAAGCAAGAGGACGATTGGGGATACAAACAGGTCATATGGCTAACCCAGGACAGCGGTGACAACCACAGATAAGGTAATCAAGCAAAGGCATCGTGTCCTGGTTTAGGGCAAATTTTAGGAGGAAACCTCTGGGGGGGTCTCCTCTAGAAAAGCCGATTCCAACCACCCCTCCCCAAACAGGTTCGGGAAAAATTTCCTTAGAGAAAAGTGGAAAAAACTATTTATTTAACAAATAGAATATTCACAAGCATAGGAAATTTGGATAATATGAAAACAATGAAACCTCTCCTTCCTCTGAAGAAATGGTAGATCCAGAATCGTGGCGTCTGGGTCAGGTTCAGTCATCCAGCAGTGGGGGCCGATTGCCAGGCCCCAGCTGCAGAAATCGGGGTGGGGGCCCCCCAGGGATTGCCCTGGTGTCTTGGACCACCCAGATGCCGACCAGTCCCAGGAGGAAGAAAAAAACAGCAAAAGAAACAAAGTCTCTCCCTGCAAAAAGCCGAGAAAGATCCGAGGAAACCCTCCGCTGTGAGCTTCCCAAGCACACAGCCAGAGAGTGAGATATCACTGTCCTGCTGGAACGTAATCCCTCAAGCATTTTCTGGGGGAGTAAGGTGTAACTCCTGCAGACAAACAATGCGTGGTTTTGTTTTTTTTTTTTTTTCCCCTCCGCTTTCACTCTCTCTGTCTGTCTGGGCCTAACTTAAAGCTGCAGAGCTTAATATCCAGCATAAGCAGGAGGGATGATTGAGGATAAAAAATCATAAGGCCAACCCAGGACACCTTGCCATCAGATGTATCATCACAGAAAATTGAACTCATTGCACTAACAAGAGCTCTAGAACTGAGTGAGGGGCAAAAAGGTGAACATATGGACTGACTCCAAATATGCCTTTAGTGTTATCCATGCCCATGGAACCATCTGGAAGGAGAGTGGGCTACTAACTCCTCAACGTAATGAAATTAAGCATGCTGAAAAGATCCTCACACTCCTGCAGAGTATTTGGAAACCATCAGAGGTAGCTATTATTCATTGCAGAGGTCATCAAAAGAGGAAAACACCTCCCAAACTGGGAAATTGCTTTGCTTATGAAACAGCAAAACAGGTTGTAGAAAAAGGCATTCTTGCAGTGATACCACAGAAAGAAATAGATTTATCAGAGTTTACCCCAAAATATGATCAGAAAGACCACAAGTTAATTAGATTTCTTAAGGCTGAAGTTAAAGAAAGTGAGTGGGCTGTCACCCCAGGGGGACAGGTTGTAGTCCCACCCCTGCTCCTTAGAGAAATAGTGCAGGGAGAGCATGAAAGTGCCCACTGGGGAACAGAAAATTTTTAAAAACATCTGAGGAAGGAAGTAATAGAGAGAAGAATGACTGATATTGTACAGTCTATAACAAGCAAATGTGAAATCTGTTGTAGAAAGAACCCTGACATGAGCAAAAGAGTCGTATTAGAAAAAACGAAAAGAGGAGCTCTCCCAGGAGATTATTGGCAAATAGATTTTGGTGAGACGCCACGTAATTAGGGATACAGGTGTGTACTGGTATTAGTTGAGACCTTCAGTGGATGGCCTGAAGCTTGCCTCTGTCACACCAACACAGCAAGGGAGGTGGTGAAAGTTTTGTTCAAACCATATAATTCCAAGATCTGGGGTTCCTTTGAGGATGTCATAAGATAGGGGACCACATTTTGTTGCAACAGTGGCCAGGGAAGTTAACAGGATTCTGAGAATTGCTTAGGACCCACACACACCATACAGGCCGCAAGCAAGTGGCAAAGTTGAACGTATGAATGGAACCCTTAAAACCCAGATTAGTAAGATCTGTCAGGAAACATCCATGATATGGTGTCATGAATGGATGTGGGAGTTAAATAAGTCCTTGCCTACTGCCCAAGCCTCTGGCAGTAGGTAGTAACCTTATAGAGACGACCAACACCTCAAAACCCCCTCCCGTTCGTAAGTTCTTTTAATAATGACTGATTCTGTCTATTATATAACAAATTATTTATTAATAGATGAGAAAACTAACAGATATAAGAGTTAAAACAAAACTAATACTACACAGGTATAAAAACAAAAAGAAAAGAACTACTAGTAGATTTTATACAGTGCACGATAAGGTACCTTTGAGTTACAGCTAGTGAAGAAATATTACGAGCTTAGGATTCAATGTATCTTACCATCCAATTGTTGGTGCTGCACACATCGAGTTCCTTTCTCTTGATTTCCGGAAAAGTAACCACAAGCCTGCGTCCAGAACCCGGGGAGAAGTCCCTTGCACACCTTCATAGCGTGTGTGTGGAAGCTTCTGCTTCAGTGATAACTCGTGTATCTGTTATAGGGTAAAATGGTGTCTCTCAGTCATCAATTTTTCCTTTATCTCTTCCTACATCTCTTCTCAAGACTAGGATGTTTATTCTTGAGGTCTGAGCCTTCTTGGCGCCAGAGATAACCCCTGCTGAGCCTTTGGACCCCTGGGTTATCTTTTTATGCACCAGTTAGCTGTGGTATGCAGGAAAGGGGGGGGGGGGGTGCCACTGCTACACATGGGTTTAGGCCTTGCCTATAAGTTTACTGAGAATCCGCATAAAACCAAGGCGAAGAGACAACATAAGTCCCTACGAAATATTGTATGGCAGGCTGTATCAGGTTCCACATATCCTGGGGAAAATTCATGTGAAAGGTAAAGCTGATTTGCAGAAGTACTTAATGGCTTTGAGTTCCACTTTGCAGAAGCTCCAAGGATTCATCATGTAATTCAGATCCATAGGACTGGACATACCTGCTCATCTGTTCCAACCTGGATACTAGGTCTATGTTAAGTGGTGGGACAGTGACCCCTTGCAAGCTAAGTGGAAAGGACCATTTCAAGTTTTTCTGACCACCCTTGCTGCAGTCCAGGTTGCAGCAGCTTGGAAAAAAACAGACACCACTGCTTCTTCTAGCAGTATCCATCTTTATTACACACACTTCAGTATTTATATGTTTCTACTATGGGAAAGTTTAGGGAAAGTTTTGGGAAAGCGAGAAGACAAAACAACTATACCACCAAACATTTGGCAGAGCAGACCTTTCTACTCTTAACAGCCATTCACTCAAACATGCCACCTCCCAGTGTTCTGGGTGGTAAAAGAAAAGCATTCACTCATGGTGTTTATGGCTGTAGTCATTCCTCTGGTATGCATCTTTCCCAAGACAACAGAAAGCCTTATGAAAGTCAAGATAAACAGTGACAGAACTCTCAGCATGGCCAGGATTGCCCCGAGCAGACCGAGCAGGTTGATGCCTCTTCATCTCCCCTTTCTTTTTTTAAGGAGGAATCAATCACAATGGTAGCCCTCACGATTGCTTGTGCCTTTTTGTCTTTTTGCCGAATGAATGATTTCCAGAGGCAAAGAAGTCCTGTAACACGTAAGAAAAAGACCCATCCCCAAAGCACCAAATAGCCATGTGTGTAAATTCAGTCCCTCAAACCATGTTTTTGGGTTGAGCCAGGTAAAGCTGTTAATGATTGTCTCAGAGAGGCTCTGTGCAGACATGTTTTCATGCTTTTGAGATTGTTTACTAATGCTATCTCTTGATGCATGTATTTTTTTTCTATATTTACAGAAAATGCCCCTTTTAAATGGGCCATCACCTTATCCCAGGAAGTTTCAGAGCTGTTCCATTCTACAGGGGTTACACATGTTAGCGTCGGTGTGCTGCCAATCACAGCGAAGGCACAACCGAGTATTTAGGGCCTCTTGCTTTTCTCCTACCCATAGCAAGGCAGCCTCAAGGGCATCTAGGCTTGCCAGTATTTGCTGATCAATTACTGTTTGCGTTTGTAACCCCTCTGTGAAATTACTTATTGCAAAACTAACTTCATGGGCTGTTTTCACTGATTCTGTTAATGCAGTAATAGTAATAGTATAGTAAGCTAGAATAACAATAGCAGATATGATAAAAGCAATAACTCAGGAAATAAATGACTTTGTTCATTTGGACTCCCTTAAAAACAAGCGTTTTAGATACACAACTCCTAACTCTTCTTCCCATTCCCATATGTAGTAGTTTGAAAGCAAACCAGTGAGAGACTCCAAGTCAGAACTACAATTTAATAGGAAAATTAAAATAAATGCAATAGTACAAAAACACTGCCGGAATCAGAATATAACCTGACACCCTGCCAGTCAGGGTGTTGGTAGCAGTCCAATTGAATGGTGGCTGCAGTGCTCTTGGAGTGATAGATGTGGTTGTGTTGAATCAGTAGTCCTATAGGAAGGTGTAGTTCTTCTCTGAAGGTCCAGTGGTGGTGTAGAAGGGTCTTCCTCTGGGAATCCGGTGGGAAAGGCTGACTGTGGTGTTTCAAATCTCAGATTATATCCAGATAGGAATGGTTGGTTCCTCCCCCTGGGCAGAACATCTCACAATGGGATGATGTAATTTTATCAGTCATGCAGTGAGACTCGATGGCCCATTAACAGAACATGTCCCCCTGGAGGGAGGATGGGTCATGGAAGAGATAAAGAACACTGCCCCACCTGGTTTTAATAGCTGGCCCATTAACAGAAGACATCCCCTGGAGTTATCAGGGATGAGTCATGAAGGGAGTAAGGAACACTGCCCTTCCTGATTTTAACAGCTTATGAAGATGGTGATAGAATACATACCTTTTGGGTACATTTTACATTGCAACCTAAGACACCATGTAAGATTCACAGGAATCCATACTTCTGCATACCGACATATGGGTAAGAGATAAGCAAAGTTCCTTTCAGTTATATTTTCAGGGGTGATGCAGGAAGCATACATTGGGTTAATGGCTGTAATGCAATAATATTGACTGCAAGGTTCAACTGTCATGTTTGTTGTTAACAGGAATGCATAGGGATGTGATGTGCAGATCATAGTCTCAAGAGTCGTGATATAGGTGGTGTTTATCCAATAGGTAGATGACTCCTGAAAATAATGCAAAGCCCATAGTTGTGGAGGTAGGAAAGGGAGCAATTATCTTCGTGGTCTGGTGGACCTGTGCCACGCATGTTCCTGCAGTGTCCCTCGTGGAGCCACTCATGGGGTACTTCATGCAGCACCTACGCAAACACAGGCCTACCTCTGCAGATGGACTCAGGCAGCCACTGAATCATTCTGAGGCATTTCTGAAGACAAAGAGGCGGGAGGGACCACTGGCTTGTGATTCCAAGATATTTATTATCTCGAAGGGAGCACAACCAAATGGCGTCAGGCGGAGGAAGTCGTGGGATTTTCACCCACGGAGTTGAGGGGCGGGCAGAGCACCATTGACCAATAGCCTGAAGGTTAGGGGGTGGAGAAAGGGTTGATTGACATAAGCAGGGGCCGATGGGAGAGGGGAAGGAAATGGGAGGGAAGAGAGGGTCAGGAGCCAATGGGATACTGAGAGGAAGGAGCAGCAATGGGACAGGGTTCAGTGGGGGGGGGGGGGGGGGAGAGTGAATTTAGTCACTGCAACAAATGGGCTGTATGAGGGAGGGGTTTACCACTGGCATCACGGATCTGTGTGACAGACCCTGAGAATCCTGCACACCTCCAGGTAATAATACCTGAGCAGGAGCCATTTACACCAAGTCTGGCATTTTTACAGATAAAATGACCTTGCAGGCCCCACTCTGACACTTAGCTATTGAGGGGGTGTGTCTGGTGTTGCTGAGGGTTTTCCATCCTGCACAGAGACCATGAAATAAGCACCGAGGGCGAGACAGCTTTAGGCTGACATATGAGAATATTACCTGGAACCGTGGTGGTGTTTACAGAGTTATGTGACGTATTAACACCTGGAAGTTCAATTTCCCCCTAAGGTAGCCTGTGGGAAGACAGGAATGGGCTGCAGGCAGACTCAACCTAGATGAGTTAAAGCTGTGTCCTTGAACAAGCCAGATAAACAACTCTGAGGAAGAAGAAGCGTAGAATGCAGATGTGTGTTGACATTTACAACAAGAAGCAGAGAGATTTGTGACCAATTAGAAAAGGATAGAAGGCGCATGTACATAGTTTGTTAGCCACTTATAATGCAAAAAGGAGCACGTGTTATGTGCGTGATATAGAGAGAAAGTATAAAAAGTTGTACTTTGGAATAATAAACTGCTGATGCTTGCCACCATCTCTGGGCATCAGTCTTTTGTCCACCGTCACATGGTGACCCCAATGTGATAGGGTCCTGACTGTGGACCTAAGAGCAGCTGACGGTGGAGCCCAGTGAAGCAGAACAGGCAGAGAGTGAGAGCCTGAAAGTCCAGATGATTTACAAAAGCTGAGACACCTGACCCCAGGTGAGCAACTGGGAACATAGACATGGGGGCTCAAATATTAGCAGAAGAAAAATCCATTTTGAACATTCTGTTGCGAATATTACAGAAGAGAGGCACCAAATATGAGAAGCGTGAGTTAAGCACCTTGCTCATTTGGTGCAAAAGAAACAGGGTGAGAGTGGATGTACAGACTGCCTATTTTGTCAAAACGTGGGAGGAAGTAGTGATGCGGCGTGCTGTGGTCTGATGGACCAGTGCCGCACGTGATCCTGCAGTGTCCCTCATGGAGCCACTCAGGCAGTACTTCATGCAGCACCTACGCAAACACAGGCCTACCCCTGCAGATGGACTCAGGCAGCCACTGACACACTCTGAGGCATCCCTGGAGACAAAGAGGTGGGAAGGACAATCTGGCCGCAATTCCAAGACATTTACTATCTCGAAGGGAGCGATACCAAATGGCCACAGGCGGAGGAAGTCATGGGGGTTTTGTCCCGAGGAGTTAAGTGGCAGGCAGAACACCACTGACCAATAGTCTGAGGGCTAGGGGGTGGAGGCAGGGTTGATTCGGATAAGCAGGGGCCAATGGGAGATGGTAAGGAAATGGGAGGGAAGAGAGGGTCAGGAGCCGATGGGATACTGAGGGAAAGGGGAGCAATGGGGCAGGGTTCGGTGGAGGGAGAGTGAATTTAGTCACCACAACAAAGCAGGGCAAACATTATGGGAGGCAGCTACAAAGGGGGACGAAATAACCACAAGATCACTAACAATGTGGCAATTAGTTCAGCACTTGTTACTGCAATTAAAAGCTGACAGAGAAGCGAAGGCTGCTGCTGCTGCAGCCTGTCATGAATGGATGTGGCAGTTAAATACGTCCTTGCCTCCTTCCCAGGCATTTGGCAGCAGGTAGTAACCTTATTGAGGTGGCCACCACCCCAAAACCCACTCACGTTCCTAAGTTCTTTTAATAATGACTGATTCTGTCTATTATAGAACAAATTATTTATTAATAGACAAGAAAACTAACAGTTATAAGACTTAAAACAAACTAATACTACACAGGTATAAAACAAAAAAGAAAGAACTACTAGTAGATTTTATACAGTGCGTGATAAGGTACCCTTTGAGTTACAGCTAGCAAAGAAATAGTATAAGCTTAGGATTCAATGTATCTTACCATCCAATCGTTGGTGGGGCACACATCGAGATCCTTTCCCTCAGTTTCCAGAAAAGTAACCACGAGCCTGCGTCCAGGACGCGGGGAGAAGTCCCTTACACCTTCATGGTGTGCATGCAGAGGCTTCTGCTTCAGTGATAATTTGTCTATCTTTTATAGTGTCTCTCAGTCATCAATTTTTCCTTTATCTCTTCCCACATCTCTTCTCAAGACTAGGATGTTTATTCTTGAGGTTTGAGACTCCTTGGCACCAGAGATGACCCCTGCTGAGCCTTTTGACCCCTGGGTTATTTCCTTATGCACCAGTTAGCTGTGGTATGTAGGAAGTGGGGGTAGGTGCCCTGCAAGACAGCCACCACCCCCACAACTGACCCTCCCCCCCCCCCCTGCAGCCGCTTCCCCTTCATCTCCTCCTCCTCCTGCTCCTCCTCTCCCTGCAGCTGCTTCTGTGCAGGATCCTATTTCACCAGTATGCCCTGAGACTTACCCTCTTCCCCCCAACCTCAATGATGACATTCCAATGCGTCCGGAGGTGGCACAGTCAGTACGGCCTTGGGACAAAGACCCTGAGCCTGTTTTGATCAATCTATCAGGGCCAGTCGGGTCAGGAGGAGCAGGCTGCCAGCCAACTGCCCCTTCATTGCAAGATATATTTAAGCTAGAACCAGTGGCCATCTCTGTAAGGGAGGTGGATCCAAGAAGATTTTGGACAAGATTAAATGAACAAGCCAGGGAAGTGGGAGAGTCGGATTTGGCACATCAGGTTCTAGACCGCCTTGTGGTCTGAAATAATGCTAACAGCCCTGATGAATGGGATCCTTTTCATTGGAGTGTAATCAAAGACCTAAGAAACACAGTGATGCAGCATGAGTTTGCTTCTCATTTCGCAAAATCTATGCTGCAAAGTAACTTTGTATTTACTGTAAGCTGTGGGTTTTGACAGGATTGTTTACTGGAGAGATTTAAAGCTGCTTGTGTGAATATAGCGTCTTCCCGCACACCAGCAGCATAGCTAAGTCTAACTCCTTTGACAGAAAGGCTAATATATTGCATGGTTGGTAAAGCTTGCCATGTGGGATGTACACTGCA
The DNA here is from genome assembly GCA_025920805.1 of Petroica traversi. Lineage (NCBI taxonomy): Eukaryota > Metazoa > Chordata > Aves > Passeriformes > Petroicidae > Petroica > Petroica traversi. The sequence goes on from JAHLSL010013358.1 coordinate 370,560, forward strand.
TTTTCAGGAATTTTGATTTTAAAATCTGATTGGACTGAATTAATACTGATGCTTTGCTCAGTAATAATGATGTTAGCTATTATCATGGAAATTAGAAACTTACATACCTGGAAAAATAGTTGCAAGTGGATGACGTTTTAGTTTGTGGACAGGAAGGTTCATATTTGTAAGACACAGTGCCCCTTAGGAAATTCAGTAGATCCCTCCTTGGAAGTATTTCGGATGGATGTTAATAGAACAGCAAATAACTTTCAAGTGTCAGCACACCACATGATTCACAGCAGTTACTGGGAGCAATTAGCTGGGTCATAAATCAGGCATTCCTTTCCTCAGTTGAAGGCAAACCCTGAGCCATATCTGCAGCAGCTATTTGAGAATTAGATATAATTAGCACATGGAACTCCACTGTAAAAACAGACAGAACTGTGCTAGCTTTGCCTGTTCACTTGCTGTTTTATTTCACAACTTTAATAAGGTAATTTTATTGTGAATCTTTCGCTATGAGGAGACGTGACAGCATTTTGGAGAGGTACAGCTATTTAGTGATTCAAGCGTAGTTATTCTTCCTTGCCACATGTGAAAAAATGATGAGGCAACTCTGGATAATTACTTGAAACAAAAAGAGGCTTATTAAAAAAAAATAATTAGGGAAAAAAAAGAAAATCCAGGTCCACAACGGTCAGAGACTCTTTCAGTTGGAACAACTAAAAACCCAACACAAGGACCTGCAGTGCTGGGCCCCACTCAGGTTAGTCCCAAGTAGAATAAGGTAACATACGGGCCTATTGTTAAAAACGAGGTCGCTTTCCTGTTAAAGTTAAAAGGTTTTTAATAAAAAAAACAACAAGAAAAGACAAAGACAAAGCAAAGGAATTATAGCTTCCCGGGAACGCCTGGTGTACTGGCACAGAGCCAGAGCACACCTTTCCAAGAGAGAGACTTTCTTTATATACTTTTTTACTGTAACAGCTTGTATAATTCTAATGAAGTTCTTTTGAAGAATTTAGTTAATCTGTCCATCAGTATAGTTGTTTGCCAATTCCCAGCAGAGGGGGGGTCTCTTATCCAGGAATATCTTGATAGAAGTTTGCAATTCCCGGCAGAGGAGTCTCTTATCCAGGAATATCTTGATAGAAGTAGATCGCCTTGCTTGAGGGGTGGTTTGTGAGTGATATTTAACATAGTAATGTTAGTTATTTCTCAACTACTAAGCAAAACCAGAATGGCTACATTTCTACACAAACACTGTTTCTACAAGGATCAATATTATACACATAGCATTCATTATTTGCGAAAAGCCAACACTATAATATGCGTTTATAACACTTACGATCCCAGCACCGGGCTCTGCCTAGGCTTGTCCCAAGCAGGAGACCTGCCAGGAACAGCATTCGAGCAAGCACCGGACACCCCAGTGTAGGCAGGAAAAAGGAAGAATCCTCTTAGGTGTGCACAGGGGTTTATACTCCCCTTGCCCCTCCCATCACCACCCCCGGTCTGCCCTCAGTCTGCCTCCGAGGTGTGGGCTGATTTGTAGAGTCTAGGGATGATGGAAAGTCCTTTTGTCCAATGGCTCATTGGTTTCTAGGAAGCAGTCTTCGGGGTGATGTCATCTGAGTCTTAGGTGGGAAACTGCCTCATTGAAATTCATGGTTTCCATGGAGCTTGGTGACAGGCTGATGGCTGGTTTCTAAAAATAGACCTTTGGCCATGGGTAGAGGTTTTTTCCTGGAACACCTAGAGATTCTATTTAGGTTTTTACAGGAGTTTCTAATAAAAAAGGTGAATTCTAAAATTCTTTTTAACATCTAAAATTAACATTTAACACTCAAACATGAACAACAAACTTATTAACTGTAGGAACCAATTAACTACTTCATTAATTGTAATTTTAACTTAATCTTTTATGCGAAAGCCAAACCCTTGATTTTATTTATGACACACGTATAACTTGAAACTGGACCTCATATCAAAACAGTATAAGTACATTGATAAGAGACTCCTCTACCACATTGACAAAGGACTAACTGAGTTCTTCAAAAGAACTTCATTTGAATTATACAACAAGCTGTACCAGTAAAAAAAGTGTTATAAATGCATATTATTGTGTTGGTTTTTCGCAAATAATGAATACTATGTATATAATATTTATCCTTGTAGAAGCAGTGTTTGTGTAGAAATGTAGCCATTCTAGTTTTGCTTAATAGTTAAGAAATAACTAACATTACTATGTTAAATATCACTCACAAGCCCCCTTAGGCAGGGCCATTTGCTCCTGGCAAGGTGTTCCTGGATAAGAGATTCCTCTGCCGGAAATTGATAAAGGACTTACTGAAAAAAGTATTTAAAGGAAATCTCTCTCTAGGAGAAGGTGTGTTCTGGCTCTGTGCCAGGTGCACCCAGCGTCCAGGGACGCTGTAATTCCTTTACCTTGTCTTTGTCTTTTCTTGTTGATTTTTTATTAAAAACCTTTTAACTTTAACAGAAAATGACCTCGTTTTTAACAGCTGGGGGCTTGTCCGGGAGCAACATCTCGCTACCAAAACCCTGGGAGACCCGGAGCTGGGGAGGCACCGCTGCCTGAACTCAGGCGGACCCCACTCGTTTCTTCTGAGGACCGGTTGCTGCAGGTCGAGACCCATGAACAAGAGGGGACAGAGAAAGCAAAAGAATTCCCTGAAGGAAAAACCGCGGTAACGAGCCCCACAAATCTTCGTGCACGGAGCCTGAGCCAGCAGATTAGTAAGTCTGACCGGGTGGTGGGGGCAAATATGGGGGATTGAATGGTGTGTGTGTGAGACGCGAGCTGGATATCCCAGACTTGCGGAGCGATTGCGGTGGTTTCCGAGTGCTGCAGTTCCGTCTCTCCGCGAGGAGCATGGTCAGCGAGGAAATGAAGCGAAAGAGTTAAAAATCCCCCGGGGAACGCTGGGACTGAGTTCCAGGGAAGGGAAAAATCCTTAGTAAAAGGGATTTTTCAGGGGTTTCCTAGCATAAACCACTAGGAAACAGGGGACGGAAGGTCCCCAAACATTGCCAGGTTGAAGGGATAGAAATCTGCAGAGGGTAAAATTCCTCAAGACAGGATGTGTAGGATTGACAGAGGATAAGGAAAATATCTTAGGAGACGGGACGTGTAGAATTAAAAAGGCTGAGGGAATACTCTGAAGACTCTATACCTAAGAGCACCTGGGGTTGGCCAATTTTAAAAACAATACCGGTAAATGAATGAGAACTTGTGATTTGAAAAGGTACCTTCGTGTGTTTTCATGTGTTATTTTGTTGTGAATGAGAATGAAAGAGACATATTAATAAAAATGAGTGAGTGTGAATAAATGAAAAATACGTAATATAGATTGTTGATTTAAGGTATTTTATTGTCTGGAGGAGGGGAGAATTATATTAGAAAAGGACAGTAGGAGGATTTTCTGTGATAGGTTTTTATTGCTATCCTAAGAGTAGGGGGGGGGAAGCCAGGGACAAACAGATAAAATCCTGGGAAAATGGGACAGAAAAGCAGCAAGAAGGGTTTCAAAAAGGGAACACAGAAAGTACTCCCAGAAATACCCCAAGACAGCCCCCTGGGAATTAAACTAGCTAACTGGGATACAGACCCTCGTACAAAAGGGAAAGATAAAATAAAAATGATTCAGTATTGTATGATAGAATGGACAAAAAGGGAAATAAGATATGATCATATCAATTGGCCGAGATATGGATCTTCTGAGGCTTGGATTTGCCAGGCCTTAAATATTTTTGTAAATTCCAAAGAGCCACCAGATCCAGAAGAAATAGAATATGCTTCCTGCTGGACAGGAGGCACAGAAACTCTGGAGGCAAAAATTCTTAAAATATCAAAAGCCCCAGAGGCAGAACCAGCCAAAGAACAGAAAAAGATACATTGGGACCCCCTAGAAAATCTCCCAGGCCCTTTCCTTCCCGGGCAGGGGTTATTAGAGCCTCCTCCTTTACCTCCGGGACCCCCTAACCCCTTCCTTCCCGGGCAAGGGATATTAGAGCCCCCGCCCTTCCCGCCGGGACCTCCTAACCCATTTCTTCTCGGGCAGGGGGCTGGAATTTCTTTTCCTCCCGCACTGGGTCCGTCAGCCCCATCCCCTGCCGTACCGGGGACCCACTTTTCGGGAACCCCAAACCCCCCACCCATATCGGGAGCTCCTGCCGCCGTTGCTATCCCGGCTGCCTCGGCTCTTCCCACGGCATTGCCGGAGGGCTCTGTGGGGATGGCCCCGGCCTCCCAGCCCAATTCCAGTGGTAACCCTATAGTCACGGCTTCCCAGCCCACTTCTACCTACACTCCCATAATTCTGAATTCTGCGCCGTACCAGAATACCAGAAATGCCATTAAAAACCAAAGGCAGCTTACTAACATCTCTCCTGCCGATACCCCGAAAAAAGGGAATGAGGTTATAAAGGCGGAGGAGCCGAAAACCCAGGAACAAGGGGCCAGATTATTTCCTTTGCAAGAAGTCCCCATGGGGGGGGCGCAAGGAGGGACTGGCTTTGTGAACTCTCCCCTAACTTCTACAGAAGTAAGGGCTTTTAAAAAAGAAATTAAAGGGTTATTAGAAGATCCCCTAGGAACAGCCGAACAATTAGACCAATATTTGGGCCCTAATATTTACACCTGGGAGGAAATGCAATCCATGATGAATATAATATTCTCTCAGGAAGAAAGGCATATGATTAGAGCTGCTGGTATGAGAATTTGGGAAAGAGAAAATTTACAAGGTCCGGCCAGGGACCAGAAAATGCCATTGGCACCCCCAAACTGGAATAATAATGAGGAAATAGGGAGAGGACATATGAATGATTATCGTAATCTGATAATCAGGGGGATTAAAGAAGCAGCACCCAGAGGACAAAATGTCAGCAAAGCTTTTGAGGGAAGACAAGGGAAAGAAGAAACTCCCACTGAATGGCTGGAAAGGCTTAAAAAGAACATGAAGCAATACTCTGGAATAGACCCTGAAACTCTAGCAG
>JAHLSL010013362.1:0-64561 GCA_025920805.1 Petroica traversi
AGGACACAAGCAAAAGCTGCCAGCCCAACCGCTATGGAAACCTGGAAAGAAAAGGCCTTAGAGTCAACACAGAGGAATTTAAGAGTCCGAATCAGAAATACAGCAGCTCCTTGCCCAGTTAACCTTTCTACAGGCTCACACCATCTGCTGCAGCCCTGTGGATATGAGCTATGGAGGAAAACACAAGCTAAAGCAGCAGGCTCTGGCACAGCTTGGAGGCATTATAGGCTTTTCTGCAGGACTGGGAGGTCTGGGATCTCCCCCAGCCTCTCACTCATATATCTGCAGGGAAAAAAGACCTCTGCTCCAATGCCTGGGCTCTCCCTTCACTGCATCACACCCCAAGCCTCCATTTCTGACATCACCTCTTTGCCATGACATTTCAACACTAAAGCTATTCAAAGCTCAGCTGGGAACACAATTCTGCCTCCATCCAAACATCCCTCAGGACAGAGTGAGGGAAAATAACACCACAAAGAGAAAACAGAAGAGAATAAGTAGAACTAAGGCTTTTTTCCTCTAGCCTCTAATGGTTCCCTATTTATTGTAGTTTTACTAGTAAATATTTATACTACAACAATGTCCATGTCCTTCACTGGGAGCTCTGGTTCCACTGTGGCAATGTACAAGCTGGGAAAGAAAACCTTCTTGCCCTAAAGGGTATACAATCCCAGGCTAATTTTAATATTTATGAATATTTATTCCTTCAAGTCTTTGCTCAAGATACTTTTATTGCATTGATGTAAACAACAATTTCTCTGGCATGTGTCCAATTGTTCTGCACTAGGTCTTGTGATGCATTTAGACTTTGCTTCCTTTTACAAAACTGTATTCTGCTATAATAGGAAATACATCATTTAACCAAGAAGAAGTAATTTCATTTTGCAATCCTTTTCCCTGCTCTTGGTACATTTGTTATGATATTTTTAAATTTTTATTTTACCACACTCTATATTCATCTCCAGCTTGTTTTCTGTGCTTTGTATTTAATAATCATTGCACATTATTACTCCAGCCTCACTGTTCAGAGCTTCCACTGCCATTAAAGGTTTTCTGTTAGACAAGAATTGAAACCAAGGTGGACTGAATTTTGCTTGTTCTGTTGACACCTCATGGATTTCAGTACCTTAAAACTTCCACAGAATTAGAGCAATTGTGTAACATGCTAATTTTTTTTCGAATACTTATGCACACTTTCTGTTTTTCTTTTTTCTACCAAGATTCTGCGGAAGAAAGACAATGCTGAGATCTGATGAGCCCTAGACTTACTTTCTTTTTTCATTTTAGGCATGTCCTGCACAGCAGGAGAGAGGGCAAACAGACATTGACAGAATTGAACCAAACTAAACCCGAGTCCCTCACCAAGCTAGCCTTAACAGATCAATAACAGTCCAAAACACACAATTGCCTGTTTGTTTGTTCTCTGGGTGCTGCTTTTTTAGAGTGAGGACTCCTGACCCTGCCAGCAGACACTTCACAGGATGCCTTCTTTTCAAAGAGTTTCCTGGTTCCAACACTGCAGACTCAAGAGGATCAGATGGTTTGTTTCAGGATTTTACCTGCCTGACACAAGCCACAAAATCCTTCTGACTGCTGTCTTCAGACGTAAAGGAAGAGATTTTCCTTGCAAACATCTCAAAACAGCAGACAAATACAAATACTGAACCATCAATAACAAGGAATGAATGCAAAGCAATTCTGTAGAGAAGAGACCAGGACTCACCCCAAAAGTGTCCTCCTCTGGTTTGTGGGTCACAGTGATCGGTGGGGTGGGACTCACTTCATAGTCACCGACTGAAACCAAAGACAGAAAATTCAATGTGGCTCCCATGAGACTCCCAAGGCACCAGCACATTCCAACAGCAATGCCTGGCCTAACAAGATCCAGTTCATCCCAGAAGAGGCTGAAACTTTCTGTTTCAGAGGGCACAAAACGATCAACAGAGAGTTCCCTGGGCACATTGGCAGAGAAAACACTGACCAGCACTGTACTGATGTCACTCCAGCCTCACAAATGAGAAATACTTGGGTACCTGGTGTCCTGGAATAGGTTCCCACTGCTCTTGATCTCTCTCCTAGTTTTCAGAAATCTACTGAACTAAGTGGGGTTAAAACACAACTGACTGCAGCAAAACTTGATCCGAAGAAACAGTAACTTGAATGTTTTTTGTGGTGTGTGGTATATGATGTGTTTTGGGGGGTGGAGGGCAAAATCTGTTGAAGAAACATGACAGAATTGAGTCCTGCTTCTCATCCCAGCCCACGCCAGGGAGATGTTGCTGTTGGGGACAGGCCAGCCTGCATCAAATTAACATCCCTTTTGCTACACCCCAAGCAACCATCATTTCCTTTACAGGACCTTCTTTGGGACATCACTAGAGGCAAATTAGCATCTCCTGGCCTCAAGACATTACCCAGCGGATCACAAGCTCCCCAACAATCTTGTTCATGCACAGGGAAGCCAGGGCTTTGTGCAACCTCCACCAAACTGCTTCTGGCTTCCTCACTTTTCCTATGTAAATCAGGGAGGGGAGGGAGAAACCACAAAAACAGACCAGCCACAGTATTCAAAAAACAAAGAGACACTTACTTGAGACAAAGTTGTCTGTACTCTCTGTGGAAAGGACAAAGAGAAGCAACATAGTTAGCAGCACAGCAGAGGGAGAGGGACCTCCTTTCCCACCCATTTCAGACATACTCCACAACCCCAAAGAGCCCAAGAAACCAACTTTTCATGTTTTTTTTCCTCTTGGGCAACTGTTCCTGGAAATCACAGTGCATGTGCCAGCAGGACATGCTGGAGGTCAGGAGGGAGAACCTTGGGCTGAAAGAGGAGGGGAGGGAGACTGCTGTGAGGCCAAAACGGAGAACAAGCACTTCTGAGTGTTTGGTAAACAGCCCCACTTTCAGCAGGCAAGCAAAGCTCAACAGACACACAGGGCTTTTCAGGATGGATGCGTCAGGGAGAGAAACAGATTTTGCCTTGCATGGCAGCGTGCACCCATGGACAAAATCCTACAAGGATGAGGACCAATTCCCATGAAGGAGAACCCAGCTTGGGGCCGGGAGTTAGAGGAGACTTCCTCTGACCTGCTTTTCATGAGCCACTCAGAACAGCTGATTGCTTCTGAACTGGACACGGAGGCTGTGGCTGTGCAAGAGCTGCCTGTTGCCCGAGACAGCCACAGCAGACCCTGCTGTCAGCCTGCTGACTGCTCCAGTCTATGCAGCAAAGCTCCTTCAGCTCTGGAGGTGGCCCGAGACAACAAGGTCTAAAGCCCTCGGTGACACTCAGTTTACACACAGTGAGAATCACGTCAGCTTCCAATTCACTCGCCCGTGTAAGAAACAGAGGCCAATATTAACTGGAGCTTACACAGCTTTGCTGGCACAGGGCTCCTGGAAGAATGAAGAAACGCTCACGCTGGAGCATGGGTGAGGTTTGGAAGGGAAGTGTAAAACAAACCCCAGGTGACAAACATGGCTTTCCAAACCCGGGGAAAAAACCTGAACAAATATTTTTGTTTCAAGTCAAGCAGATGAGTAACTTTCCTTGGCTTTTTCTAGCAAGGGGGTGGGGGAAGAAAAAAATATTTTATTTGGAGACTTTTTCATCCCCATTAATGCAGTCTAAGTCGTAAAATTCTTGCTGCTTCTCTATTTTCCCCTTTCTATTTTTCTCTGCTGGGCTAAGCAAATTCAACAGAAATCCACAAAAATGTTTTTTTCATTAAACCCTATTTTTCCAAGCATAAAAATAGCCAAGAAATTTCAACCAACTTGAGTTCCGTGGGAAACTCTGAAAGAACTGAACACTCATCACAGGTACATTAACCTTTGTGGATTAAATAAGGAGTTGGTAGCCCATGGAAGAGATACCAATGACAACACACAATGAGATTTTTACAGGATATGACACAGATCTCTCCTGGGAGCCACTACCCTGAAGCATGAGAGAGGAGGCAGATATGGCATGGAGCTTACATCTCCTATAATCTAACAGCACCTTGCTCCTCTCAGCCTGGAAAGCAGAGTGTGGCCTTTTACCCCAAAAAGGTAAAAAACCTGAGGGGATTTTGACCAGAGAGTTCTGAAATACATAGTCATAGGTCCTTTTCTTTGCTGACCAGAAAAAGCCTTCTAGGCACTCTGCTTTCATTAATTAATTAAGACTAATAATCTCACCCTGGGTAGTGACAGCAAAGCCTTTGCATATGTGAACTGCTGTAAGCAACAGGCACTTGAATGAGCCACACTGGGGAATCTTCAACGTGTGGCATTTTCTGAAGGAATCTACCTTCAAATGGGAAATTATAAACATCAGCTGCAGTAAACGTATATGTCAGCTGTGGTAGTGGATGAAGCAACAAGCTTTAAGGAAAGTAAATTACATCCTGCATTGGGCTGACAGGGTCTGCCAGGGTGAGGAATGGCTTGGGACTTTGGATGAGAAAAAATAAAGGAAATGGGTCAGTTCCTGCTGAGAGATGGTTCAGGGTCAGTAAGAAGCCCACACCAACAGCACACAAAAAGTGTGGGTGGAGATGCATTCACAAAGGCATTCACAATATTTTACATATGTTCACAGAACCCCATTCTCCCAGAGCCTCTAACACAAGATGCTCTACAAACATCAATGTGCTTTTCCACACCACAGTATGGCAAAATCAGCTCTGCAGAACAGCATATCTGCCTCCCTCTCCTGGAGGTCCAGTACCTACTTAGGAGTTGCCCCCATTTCACAGATGGGGAAACTGAGTCACAAAGGTGGGACCTTACAGAGCTGAGACTGCAAACCTGTGCCCCTCTCCTCACCCACCTACATTTGATAAGTTCTTCTACCCTGACAGAAGGAAGCATAAATAGGTCAGATAGTCGAACAGGGCAGCATCCTTGAAGTCAGAATACAAATTTTCCACTCCCATCCATATCAGCTCATTTGTTCAATTGTCAGATCTTCAAGGCAGAGATTTGAGTTTGCATTTATGATATTTGACCTGCGGGAAAACTCTGTGTACATATATGGTGTGATATAAATAATAAATGAGAGTACCGTTGGTATTTTGCTATATTTAGCAAGCGCCCTATTTTGCTGGATTTTCTTGGGCTGCAGGGGCCAATTTAGAGCTGCCACTTTCTCATGGCATCATTCCTGAAGGCAGAACAGATCTTAACTCCATGATGGCCAGAGTAGTGGTGCACTGTCAGGGAACAGATCAAGATGCTCCTATAGAGCAGACAGGCCACCACAAAAGTCTCTACGGCACTTCCCAGAGATGGATCTTCATGTCCTCAAATGCTTTTTTTTTTTGCACTTAAGCTGTGAATCACCAGGGAGTACAACAGGGAATTCCAAGCAATCAGTTAAGAAATCCCAGCAAACTGATGCAAAGTGACTAATTGAGCTGTCGCATCTTTTGTAGCCCTGTCATCCTGGAATTGCACATATTGCATTTGGAAAGAAAACAATCCTGACACCACTGCATCCAGCTTTAATCATTTCACAAATGCAAGCTAGAAATAAAAAAAAAAAATACTCAAAGGATAGGCTGCATCACTTCAACGGCTTTTCCTTTCTACAGCTTATGACTTGCACACAGCAGAACATTTTCTCTCAAAAAAATTCAGCAACCTCTTTGGGGCACCCAAAAGGAGATCCAAGATAATTGGCCAAACTTACATCCTATTCCCATTGAAATTCCTAAAGATCTTTAAAATAAATAAACAAATGCACTGCAGAATATGCTACAAAATAAAATTATCCGAAGCAGTTAGTACCTCTCCCAGCATTAAAGAGTTCATATGACATCAAAGAACACTTGTGTAGGAAAACCATACTAGTCAGAAAAAGAGGTTGCCAGGGGTCACCTGTTCCCACCCGATGTTCAGACAAAGCCAGCTTGGGCTGTCAAGGCCTTGTTGAGGTGCAAAGGTTACTGGCAGGGCCACAGTACGACCTTCAGATTGCAAGAAGCCCTGATGAGATAAGCTGAATATCCTACCTGGAAAAGGCTTTTCAAGGAAGTATCCTTTGATAGTTTGGTTGGCTGAGCCCAGCTGGTTGGTGGCCACAATCGTGTAGTTGCCATTGTTGTAGTGAGTGGGTTTGTTGAAGAGCAGGCAACCCTCAGACACTTCCCCTTGCTGGTAAAACTCCATGCGGATGATCTCTGTCTCCCGGAGGACCTGGCCGTTGTGCAGCCAGTGCAGGGTGGGAGCTGGGTTCCCATGCACTGCAAATGCAATGCAGTGGTCCATGTGTTGCACCGGCTCCTCCAGAGTAAGGATGCGAGGGGGATCTAGCAGAGAGAAACATGGCAGGCTCACAGCAACCTCTACCCAACATCACCACTCTGTGCACCATGGAAACTAAGAGCACTGAACACCTTCAGAATCACTCCTTCCTTCTACTCTTCCCATGGATGTCTGTAAAGAAGCAGTGCTGTCACAAGAACTACTCCACCCTCCCTGGAAGTAGAGTCTGAGCCATGGCGAGGCCTCTTGGCCTTGCAAACAGGGGTGTAAAAATAAAGACAGGGATGGAAATTTCACCAGCCCAGAAACAATTAAGCTTGAACTGTCTTGTCCACACATCTACTGCTGCTCTCCTTCCCCCAGGGGATCCCGGGGAGGCTGCCTGTCCCTTTTAAGGAGGACATGGTGACGTAGCACTGTTACATTACACATGTGCAAGATGCCCATGGGAGCTCTCCAGTCTCACCAAGCAATTCTGGATTGCATAGCTGTGGAAGGAAACATCCCTCAGAGACTGTCTGTCCTTAGGGGCTTTGGCTGCCTGAATATCCCAAAGGAGTTCTCACTCGTCGAACAGCCTCCAGGGGTGTTTTAATTAAAGGGAGTAGAGTGGGAGAGGGATAAGAAAAGCAGAAACTCCACCTGCAATATTGCATATGCATTGTCTTCCCCTTGGGACACACCAAGAATTCAAATGTTGCTCTGCTATAGCTTCTGAAACCCCATTTACAACGCCTACACCTAAGGTCCCAAACCCCAAGGCTGGCAAGGTTTGAACTAGAAGAACAAGTTTTGTGCAAAGATATATGACACAAAGATGTATGTCTTCCCTAAAACTCCTCTTTTCCTGCTACCATCCAGCTGCAAAGACAATCCTTTGGGCATCCACGAGGTAGCAAACCAACATATCAGCTCTGACCCATCTTAGTAAGAAAAGATTGAATTTTTCAGGCAGTGAAGGTGACAGAAGAGAAGAAGGTGCAGAGCTGGTTGGAGCTCAACAAAACTCTCCCACCAGCACCCATCTACCCTGAACCACACAGTCGTGTCCCAGCCACCCTCTTTCGTTCGCAAGCCCAGATCTGCATGTGGCTTGTTCATATCTTCCTGGCAAGGGGGATTCAAAACAGGCAGCCACCTACACACAGAAACCCAGATCTTTTCAGTGTGAAATTACAGCCTGAGTGATGGCTCTGTGCAACAAGAGCAAGGGTAGCAGAAACTGTCAGCAGCTTAGAGGATTTCACGGGTGAAAATCAGCATGGGCACAGTGCTGTGTAAGGTGTAGAGGAGCAGATGCTAAAACACAGTGCAAAAAACACCCGTCTGCTGACCAGTCAGGTCTGAGCTGGGCTGAACTTTAATTACCTCCATCCTTCAATCCATCAATAGCACTTATTGGAAGGAAGATGAAAGCAGTAAAGCGTCACACAGCATGCACGGATTTGCCAAGAGTAGCCAGAATCCCACAAGGGTCTCCACTCTACATGGCAAGGTTGGGGTTAGGGAACAGATTTCAGACTACAGAGTAAGGGCAAATATTACAGACACAGCAAAATACAGCAAATCTCAGCTGCTTGAGACCACAAAGCTGTGTAAACTTCCTCTTAAGGTCAGAGTTTTGTTATATTAGAAAGCACAAAGTTGAGCTACTTGCAGATAAAAGCGAACAGTTCAAATTTGACACGTGCACAGTTACATGACATTTGCAGTTCAACTTTGTAGGATCTGACCTGAGAGGAAGCACTAACATCCCTGAAATCAGTGGCAAGTTTTAAACTGTCTTTAGCAAGGGTGCCATTGAACCTCTCATGTAGCATCAGGGCAAGAAACTTTGTGTTTGTAAACAGATTTTTAGTCCCTCTATGGCTTTTCCTTATTCTATTGAATAAACCAAGAGACAGGCAGGAAATGCCCTCCACCATCACTGTGGTACTGCAGTTCCTTCCCTGCTCTATGTGCTCACTTCTGGATTAATGGAAGCATCAGGAAAGCAAAATTACTGACATTTGAGAGAGAGAGCTCTGTGAGGATCCACCTCCAGCTCACTTTGCTTTGTTCCTCCTAATCCTCACCCACAAAACCAGTATGGCACAGATAGCAAATGGCTGTGCATTCCATCAGCTCCCAGGGCAGCCCCTCCAGGCTCTGTATGGACAAGGTCTCTCCACTGGTACTTACAGTAGACAGTGAGCAGCACACTGGCATTGCTCATCCCCACCACGTTCTCAGCAATGCAGGTGAGCAGGAATCCATTGTCCTCGCTGGTGACATTCACCAAGGTCAAATTGATGGCATGAACATTAGTCCAGTTGAGGTTGGTCTAAAAATCCCAGAGAGAAATACAGACAGAAATGGGTATCTGGTGGTTCCATATCACCTCCAGAAAAGGAAGATCACAGTTTCTATGTGAGAAGGTCTCCAAAACCCAAACACAACTTGGATTAAACACACTACGTCTTGTAAGAGGAAATACTGGGAAGGGGAGAGCCATGGCATTGTAGCACTGATGAGCATGGCTGGCCTCTAGAAAATCTTACTTAGCTGCTACTTAGCTATTGCGAACAGGTAGTTCCACTGGAGTTTCATGAGAGGATACATGAGTTAATTAAATCAGGGAGCACTGAGCTCTAAAGCTCCCTCATCTTCACTTCCCAGACACGCAGAGGAAAGGTTTTGCTCCCTTCTGGGAGGCCCCAGCTTCTCATGTGGACAGAGAGTGGATTCAGCTTTCCCTTGGATACAACAATTTATCTTTTCTCATACCATCTACCTGAACGCACGGATCTGGAGAACCCCTGGCAGCTGCTTTGCTCTTGCAGCCCCTACCTGGTGGGTGTTGATGGAGTGGAGATCGGCCACTGTCCAGTCCACGTCCGGCAGCGGCGATCCTGAGCCGTTGCAGGTGATGACAGCATTCTCCCCTTCCCTCACCGTCAGGTTCACGTGGCTCACACTGATCTCAGGGAGGTCTAGAGGAGCCAATAAAAACCACTCACTCAGGTGTGGGGCAGAACTTGCTAGAGCCAGACACAGGAAGTGTGTGGACCTAGATCCCACCAAGCTGTTTTCCAGATCAGCCTCCAGCACCCCGAGATAAGGAGCATGAGGCAAGAGAATGGCCTTGCCCTACCAAGAAAAGTAGGGGTACTGGGGACAGGGGAAAATGTAGACACTGGAGATGTGCCAGCTGAGCAGACCCTTTGCATCCAAAAGTTACTGTCCAGAACTGGGCCTTCTTCCTCTCCCACAACTCCCATCCCCATCTCTCTACTCCCACAGAAGCTGCTCAAGAGGGCAGTCACATGGGATGAGAAAACTGTGTGTACTGGGAGAGGATCCAAGGCATCCACACCCCCAGGGACAAGACACAGAGCCTCAGCATTCCAGGTGAAGAAAATGTCCCTCTAATTTATAACAATCAAGAAAAGATGACCAAGGATGTGTCCTTATATTAACTGCAGCTCTCCTAATAGAAGGTGCCCTTGCTCTTTCTTGGTGGTATCACAGGGATTCACTGATTTATGGTGGCTCTGATTTACACCAGTTCCTTACTCAGTGCCACCGGCACCAAATATCCTTGCAAGATTAAACAAGACAGCACAGGTAGTAAGAAGGCCAAATAGTCTTCTTGAACAGGGGAGGTTTGCAGGGGCAAATTGAGTAAGCAGGGCAGGAGGAATTGACCAGTGGTCCCATCCCATCGTAGGGCAGCAGCACCCATCATGCCAAGGCGAAGTCATGGACAGGGACACACAACCTTTCATGGCCAGGAAGGAGGGAGCAGTGTCCTGATTGGGGGGGTGGCAGAAGAAAGAAAGCAGCAGTCAAGACCTGGCAGAGCTGCAGAGCTGGCAGGAATAATGGAGAGGGAGATGGGAAGGACATGCATGGTCTTCTCCAGGCTGAGCTGGTGTCAAACATGGCCACACCAAGCCATGCCTGCCCTCAGCACCAAAGGACAAAGACAAATGTGGTGTCCTTACAGCATCCCTGGAGTCTTAATGCTTGAACAGAAAGACTCCTCTGGAGAAAAACAGACCACTGCCCTTCCAGGAGGTTGCAATGGTCAGAGGAAGTGCTTGTCCTGCACACCAGCACATTTTTGCTCCCAAATCAGCACCTTGCTGTCCCCTGCAGCCAAACTTCACCACTGATGGAGCCATCTCTCCTTCTGTCCCTGATCCCTAAGGATTTTTTTTTCTTGCCTAATCCTTGTAGCTTATTCATCCCATGTGGCACAGAAATTACAGCGCTCTCAAATCTGTTTAGTTCATCCACATGAAGGCACACTTTGGCCAATTTCCAGAGCTTAAAGGCACAAAGTGAACTTGGGAAAAAAAACCCAAAAAACTAACCAACCAAACAACAAAAAAACAAGTCATGCAAATCCAAACGTGCATGCTGTTTGTCTACTACTGCTACAAGTAACAAGCCCAGAACCCTAGTACAGAGGATGATTATAAAAAAAAAAAAATCTAGTTTTCCTCCTTTTTTCAGCCTGTGAGTTTGACATCTGCTTGTGTACAGACAGTTTAATTGCTCTGTGGAAGGCACATCTCTTTTTCCTTACTCTGCAAGGGATGCTTTCCAGTAATAGCAACAGCAGAGCAAAACCTGACACCAAACAGGCAGCTGATGTGTGAACAAGGTGAAGGAAAAAGGGATAACTATTGAACATGCCTCGTGTTGCTCCTGGGGCCGCTGGACTCTTTTAAACATCAGCAGGAAATAAAAAGAGATATAAAGTCACTTCTGGCTCTTCCCTACAGATATGGGATTTCAATTGAAAAATAAAACAAAAGAAAATGAATAGAGACATGTATTTCCTAAGAGTAATTACAAAAGATTCAGTGGCAGTGTCTTTTAACAATGTGCTGTTTCTAGGACTCGTTAGGCACAGGAAGAGCTACATGAAACAGCTCTTTTCAAGACATCACAGACTCACTACAGACACTTTGTCAAGCAGCAGCATTGCAGTGAAGAAAATGCCCCAAATCACCCAATGTCTTTCATATGCAGCCTCACATTTACCCAAAAATTCTATTTTTAATCTACAAACTATCCCAACCAGCTTTAACCTTCTTGTTCCCAACCACATGGTGGGATTCTGCTACATCATGTTCCCAAAATTAGCTGAACCTCAGGTGCTGGATTGGACAGGGATCCCTCCAGGCATCCCTCATGCCCAGTCCTGGAATCCTTACCACACTGGGTGATGTTCATCTCCTTCAAAGTGATGATGTTGGCATCCATGGTCATGCAGTAGAGATCCTGGTACTGCAGATTTGCCTCGCCCTTCTCCTGCCAGAGCTGGATCCAGCGGATGTCGCAGCTGCAGTTAAAAAGGTTCCTCTCTAGTCTCCTGCAGGCAGAGAGAGGTGAGAGAGGATGGTGGGATGGGGAAGGATGAGCAGAGCTGTCACCTGGCTCTGGAATCCCCAGGGAGGACAGCCACCATGCAGGTGTGAGAGCTGAAGTAGAATCTTCCCCATGTTATTCGCCTGGGGTCTGCTGGCACTTATTATTCCTGTCTTTTCCACAGTCACACATTCACACAGTCTCCTTCATGAGTGCACACAAGGTTTTACATCTCCCAGAGCAGCACACAAATGAAGTCACTGTCTCTCAACACAAGACCTGCACTACTGAGCCTTGGTCCCACTGTCACCCCGACTCCCAGAAGAATCACCCCTCAGCAAAGGAGCAGACAGCTCTCCACTGCCCTCAAATATTGATTCACACCTTCAAATCCCACTTCAGTGGTGGTCCTAGACTGTGCTGGGCAAAGCACAATTCAAGTCCCCCACAAGCACTCAGAGAAGCTGGCAGCTCTTCTCCCAAGTTCCTTGTACAGACACAAGCTCCTGGTGACCCAGAACACGAGGTAATGTGCAGGGGAACATGCATTTTAATCAAATCAATCAGCACTGTGCTGAGACCCTGCTGACCTGGCCAGGAGAAATGGAGAAAAGCACTGCCTTTAATGTACTTCATTTAAGCCACACTTACACATAGTTTATATACCAGGAATGTTTATTATAATTGATTTTCCAACCTATTAACCATTTCATTTACATTTTTAAAGCTCTGCAGATCTCTGTGGACATGCAAGAAGGGCAAGTCTTGGCAGGGAGAGGAGCCCAGTGCTCAGTGAGGACTGAGTTACCAAAGCTGGTTGCAATGATAATTTGAGCAAAACTAGGAGATACAGCCTGAACAAACAAAATATCTCCCCAGCCAACTGTAAAGCAAAGAAAGTTGGGATCAGCAGAGCCAGCAGTGCCAAAGACCAGCTCAGTCACCCCAAAGCAGAAGGGCATCTCCAAAGGTCACACCATTGTTTCACGTGATATCTAGATCCCCCATCTTACAGGGGAAAGCTTTTTTCCTGCTTTGTTTCACATGTTACTGCAAAATTCATGCTTGCTTTTACAAAATTAATTTCACCGACTAACAGGATATGGAAACAACCTTCCAAACATCTGCAGCTGCTGTTCTGTTAATACAGTGCTGCAAAAGGAGCAAGTGAAGGGGTCTTCTGGTAGCACCCAGGGCTGCTAAACCTGAACCCTAATGATGCCACTTTGCATTTTCAAATACATCAAGATTTCAAATACATCATCTGACCTTTTTTTTTAGAGCAAACACTGAGTTAAACTTCACTCTGTGGCTTTTCATTAGTTCATTTCTTTCCCACCAATAGCACATAAACCTCTGTGACACAGGTACAAGGCTCAGACAAGCAACTCAAAGGCCAAAGCACTAAATTTAACAGAGCAGAGCAGATTAGCACAGTGATTTGGTGGGATTTGAGTGATGAGGCATTCCCTGCATGCTCTGACAGGTACTACCAGTGCTTAGCACAGCCTTTACATCCTCTTCTACATGACCATGAATCTACTTTCCTATGAGGAGTCTCCCAGAGTCACTGATACCAGCAGAACATGGTATGGCACGTGGGTAAAAGCCATGGGAGATCAGCTAACTGGGGATGTACCCTGAGACCTGGCAGGGAGCTGGGGTAGCTCAGATACAATGGGGGAGAAATTCTGCTCTGCTGCAAATAACCTCACAAAACGAGGCTGCTGGGAGAGCTGCTTTCCCAGCACTTAAGGGCAGCTGTGCAAGTAATAGACAGCTGCTTTCCCAGCCCATTGCTAATTCATGAAGGGCCATGAATAATACAGGAGCCACGGGCTTCAGGGCAGAACTTCCCCACAACCTTGCCCAACACCAGCAATGTAACTGTCCTGGTTTAGGGCAAATTTTAGGAGGAAACCTCTGGGAGGGGTCTCCTCTAGGAAAAAGCCGATTCCAACCACCCCTCCCCCAACAGGTTTGGGAAAAATTATGCTTCATATCCAGCATAAGCAGGAGGGACGATTTGGGATACAAAAAGTCATATGGCCAACCCAGGACAGTAACTTGCTTTAATCAAGACCCCCAGAGGGGCTTTTGCACAAATTAACTCCCACCACAGGCTGGATGTGCTGAGTGCCATGGGAAGCTGGCACAGCTCTGCAGGTAGAAGGGGCACAATTGTGTGCACCAATTGTCCCTAACATGCACTGTAAAAGCATTCCTGACATGCATAAATACCCTTTTCTCCTTGCTTGGTGTCTGCCTTGCCATGCCAGAAGGCTCACCAGAGTGATGCATAGGGAATTCCACATTCACACTATCCTAAACACACCCAAAAACCTGGACCTCCAATTTTCTCCTCAGTCACCTTTACCTTACAGGGACCTTTAGGAGCTGCAGTGGCTTCCAACTATTCCTCTCACATTTCTGTAACACACCTCAACTACCTCTAACCCACTGCTTGTGGACATAAATGCACCTTCTCTTCCTGCAAGAAGCACCTTGGGGACCACAAGGCGCCCTTTGGACAAAACACGTTTGGACCAGAGGACACTGCCATGTGCTGCAGACCGTGGGTGAGAATTAAGGCATGGGGCTCTTTGTGGGACATATCCAGCACAGCTTACTCCTGGAATGCACAAATAAACCCTAAGGGCATTTTTTGCATGCAGGCTGCAATTGCTGCCAAAGCACTGCTTGGCTGCAGGCACTCAGGAGCTGTGCTCACTCCCACACCTTCTTCAGCCCTCCTTAAATCTGAAAATGCCTGTGAAAAATAGCAAATCTCACAGCTGCAAGGGGGCTGGGCTCTACATGAGCAGAGCTGCTCTGTGACCCAAGGAGTTCATCCAGAAAGGGGCTAAACCTGCATATGAGACAGAATAACCACCAACACCATAAGCAGAGAGTGATGGTAGGGTGTGCTCAGGGCACAGCCCCTTCCCAAAACAGGCACAGTGTTTGGGAAGGAGGAAAATTGTGACAATCAGGTCATGAGCTGTTATTTGATGGGACAATGACATCAAAACTGAAACCCTAGAGCTATGCAGGCATCAACTCAACTCCTCAGCAAAAATGATGCTGCTGGTTTCTAGTTGAGCCCAACTCAACCCTGCAGAGAGCTGTACCCACTGTCTCCCAAAACTGCCTGGACAGCCTTCACTAGGGTGGAACAGTGTGGGAGACAGACCCATCAACATCCCAGTGTGTTCTGGAACAGACAGGGACTTCACACACACACACAAGCAGTTTTTTTCCACACTAGGCTGCTAAATGAGAAGCATGCCCCGTCCCATGCCTCCCTACTCATCAGCTAAAGCAAAGCTGTCTGCAACCTCTCAGAGGGCAGCAGAGATCCTTGCCACACTTTTCCTGTCTGTTTCAATTCACATAAAACTCCTGCCAAGGTTTCATACTCCTACAATTAAAATACTCTTCCTACTTTGGGACTGGGGCCACTTCCCTAAGCCTGAGAACCAAAGAGCGCTCAGCAGAGAGAGAACAAAATCTAATTTTGTTTTTATTCCCATTAATTTCCCAGAACCAGGGTTTCTCTTGGTGGTCCAACCAGAACTGTTATTTTCACACCCCTGCCAGAAGGGGATAGGATAGAAAGGGAGGGACGGGGACAGGGAGTGGTGTGTGGTGTCTGACAGCTGGCTCAGCTAATGCAGAAAGCAGGCAAGTACCCACTGTCTGGCTACAGCTCCATTACTAGGACTGCTGGCAGTGATAAGTTTCAAAGCTGGAGGCACAGACTGTGCTAAGTTGGACTCAACATTAACACAGATGCTGCTGTGCCCCATCCCCTACAAAGCCACTTGCTGTAGCATTGCAGAAATGTACTGCAGGGCAACTTGGCAGGGACTGCTGGTATTAGAAATGCTGATGGGTCGGGCAGAGCAGCAAGATATTCAGGACTACAAGGTTTTATACAACCAAAGACGTAATTGGATCCAGAATCTTAGGTCTTTCCGGGAAGGAATTTCTTGAAATGTCAGCTCTAAGCTCTCTGAGGACATGACAAAGGAAGCCAAGGACATGACAGAGGAAACCAGCTGTGACTTCTGGATAAGAAAAGCTCTAAGTCCAATGTTTATGAGCTGCTGCATGTGTCAGATGCTTCCCTGCACACACTCAGCTTCAGACTTAGGAGAGTTGTGCACTCATTAGCCCGAGCCCTGCTGGTCAAGGTCAGCCCGTGCCATGGGAATTAGGGCTGGAGTTACTGGAAACCATTCCAAGCCTTGTTTCTGGCCAGAACAAGCTAGAGATAATATTCTCTGGAAGTGTGCCTCATTTTTGCCATCCTTTCTTCAGTGAGTCACCAGAGAGAAATCTCAGCTCTGTTGAACAAGAAATTCTTCTTTAAAGCAATACCACGTCCATGAGGCTGTGATGCCTTGGATGCAGCCAAGCAGCAATTTCAAGCCCCAAGTTGCAATTCACCTGCCCAGTACTCCACTGATCTTTCCTCATTGTTCACTGTGAGTGGCTTTGTCAGGTCCCATGTTCCCTGGCAATCTCCATGTCATGCTCAGTTGTAGTTCCTCTGCTGGAGACAATCCTCCCATTTCTTCCCTCACCACATGCTCCACTGCTCCGATCTGCCTTGTTGTAAGTCACGGTTTTGGCTTGGATCCCTATGGATCCACAATTTCCTGATAGCCCAGGGCCTATAACATCTCTGATGGGCCTCTGCAGCCACTTGTCCCACCAACTTTCCACATAGACCTAACCTTCTGGAGAACAGGGGACTCTTGCCAGTTTCTCTGCATCCCTGGAGTCTTCTGGCCTCTCCACTGCTGTGTACAAATGCTGCTGCTTAGTCTGCCTTCCTCAGGCTTGCTGTCTCTGCATTGGCCTCTGCTGCTCACCACTTTCTCCCTTTCCAGAGAGTTTTGGCTCAACTTCAAGTCTTTGGCTGATGTCAATCTGCAACTCCCTTTCTAGCTTTCACCAATGTTTCACACTCGCTTTATGTGGGCCATGTATTCCATCTCCTTCCCAGGTTCTGGAAGCCTCCTTGGAGCTCAGTGTGCCAAAAAATCGTCTCTTACTCACCCATCCTCTGCATTTCTAAAAAAAAAAAATACAGTATTTCCCACTTTTGTGGATCCATTAGTAATTTCTCCCCATCTTGGAGATCTGCTCTTTCTCACCAACAGGACCCATCCTTCCAGAAGTCAGGACCACGACTACCTCATAGTAGGTAACATGTCTTTACCTTAATTCCCAACATCTTTATGTGAATGATTATTCAGGGCTCATACCTCTGTGCTGCCTTCTTCCCAACAATCCAAAGTTCAGCAGGACAGTTTCATGGCCGCAGGAGAGACGTTGCAGGCACATCCCCCTGCTCCTTAAAAGCTGAAATCCCAGTGGGTACCAGATAAAATAACCCTCTCCTGTTGTGTTTGGGGAACAGCATCACCACATTATTCTGGTAATCTCCATCCTAGCTGTTCTTATGTGGACGGAAGGCCTTAGAAACAAGGAACTCAAAGAGGAAGATTTGTCTAAAGCAATTCCTTAGGAAAAAGGAACTTGACCAGGCATTCACTCCAGCCACCAGCAAGGCAGCTCTGTGAGCAGGCACCTTTGTAGATCTAAATTGCACACTGGAGCTGGTGCCAGAGGTTGGTGTGCCAAGATCCCTTTCAGTGCTTGGAGCAGAAGAGGTTGAGCTGAGGCTCCTGCCCCACATGATCCCAAGCCTTCCCATGAGACACCATGGACACACACCCCACACCTGTACTGCCTTCCTCCCCCACTATGACTTCCTAAAACACAGCCCTGTGATCTCCCACATTTCTTTGTGCATTACTTCTTTTGTTCACAGGGGTTTGTTATCTCCAAGAAAACGGCTCTGAGCACAGCTCCAACTGGAGCCAAGAAATTCAGCTCCTTCCCGCTTGCCACGCTGCAGAGGTCTGGCCCCAAGTGACTCTGCTGACACCATCCAAAGCCACCCAAAGCACACCAGCTCCCTGCCAGGATCATCATATCAGGACAACACAGATGTATTTCATCAGGTGAAGTACCCTCTGCTGCCCAAAAAGCAGCTTCTCAATTCCCTTTGTGCTTGGTATTGGTCTTTTGAGCCCAGCTGGAGCTGGCAGACCTGGGACGTGCCTGAAGAAACAAAATATGACCAAATGAAGCAAAAGCACATAAAAACAAGCCCGTTTGGAAGTATTCCCATTAATCTGCAGGCTCACCATTACCCCAGGCCCTGCAAGTGCCTCCAACTCAGGACTGCAGCCCCATTTGCTCCTCCACTCTTGGGTCTCTCTTGGGTAACAACCATCTATCTGAGTTTTGCCAGACAGTGCAATGACAATAAGTAAAGGTCTAAGAATACAAATGACTCATGCTATTAAACTTGAAACCTGAGCCAGACTTGAAAAATATTTAGAGCTGTAATCAGCAAGGAGACAAATTCTGAATTCAGCATTTTAACTCTGCAAGCTAAATTTCCCCATCAGAAGGGTGTTTCTCCATTTTCTAATATCACTATTAGTACTTTTCATTTAACAATTTGACAGAAATAAAATACATTGCAGTAACACGGGTGATAACACACTTACTCCCACTTGAAAGACTGTCTTTATTCTTTCATAAGTCACTTTTAGCTTACAGCTCTATTGATCATTGGTGAGGATGAATGGAACTTCCCAGGACCCTCTGGGACAAATCCTACATATATATTTTTTTATACCCACCAAACAACTATTTCTAAAATTCAACAAAACAGGTCATCAGGGCAACGCTCCATTGATTTCGTGTCCACTTATTCCTCAAGCACGATGCTGAATGCTCTCTCAATAATTCAGCAGGCTGAAGGCCACCAGTGCCCCAGGAGACACAACCATCTCATCATCTCCCACATCAGAGGTGGGAGGTGCCTCCACTGCTAGAAAGAAAGGGAATCATTGGCCTAAAAAGCAGGGGTGTCTTGTAAAGCATGTGCACCAGCTAAAGAAACACAGATAGCCCTATTCTGCAACAGATGAGAGCAAGTGTTTGAAGAGATTCACTCAAAATCTGACCAAGTAAGTATTTCTAATGTGCTCCCAGAGTCAGTCAACCATTTACTACTCCAAACATGACTTGTTCATCATCCCGACGTTAATTAGCCAGCTGCTGTGAAGTTAAAAGAGAAGCAGTTCTGCTCTGGTGCTCCCATACCCAGCAAAGCCTCCCAAGAATGCTGCTGCCCACTGGAGTTTTAGGTAATTATTCGCTGACTTCAAAATAGCTCTGTTTGGAAATCATTCCTCCTCTCATCCTGTCTTTTCCCAGGAGATACCCCCAGGGTGGGACTTACAGTTCAAAGAGTCGCAGTGTCTGGAAGAGCTGCCATGACAGAGTGGTGAGCCGGTTCCCGGAGAGATCTCTGAAAATTAAGGGAAAGGAAAGAAAAAAAAAAAGAAAGTAGTCACTGTAAATCTGTAAATAATTCTTCCTGCGCATTGCCCTACCACCTCCACAGAGCTCATCGTCCTCCTCAATAGGGAGGCTGTCAAGCAGTTTAAAACCCAAGTTCAGATTTCATAATGAGAGATTTTAATGAGGACAAACCCAAAGGAAAGTTTCTCATCTTTTTCTTTTTTTTTTTTTTTAACGGGAAAAATGATTTATATCCTGCTGCAATGTTAAGAAAAAAAAAATCCAATGTCTGATTCTTGCTCATGAATCTGGAGCTCAACCAACCATAAGCAAAAGGAACAAGTCTAATTTCAGAACTTGAACAAAAAATTAAGTACAAACCTCACGTTAAAAATAGTAACAGCCAGGTTCAAATGACAGCACGATGATTAGCCAAGGTGTTATCATATGATCTGCAATAGCTGTGTGTTCCAGGTGTCCCGGAATGGCTGTGTGCTGCTTGCACCCAGGGGTACCACTGCTACAGCAGCCAACAGCTCCCCATCCCTCTCTCCATCTGCCCAAACTTGCAGCAACATTAATCTCATCTACCTGGGAGAGATTTGCAACCCAGCAGACATCTTCTCTTTAGCTGAAAGCCAGAGAGGATGAAAGGATGTAAAAGGAACTGAATTACTAAAAACAAAAAGAAGAAATGTGTCTGAGGTAGGGTGAGCAAAAGGAGAAAAGCCTCTGGTTTCTAATAGCACAAAAATATGGTAATGAAACACCATATGGTAATTCTGCTCTAGCCAGCCTTTCCAGAGACATCTGGCCAGCCTGAGATCCACCAATCAAGTGAGCAGACCATGGGGTGAATGAGCAGAGGAACGAGAGAAACCCAAATGCCCAATCTCTTTGCTGACCTCGAGTACACACAGGAGGTGCTGCCTCACATCCTTCACTGAATCCATCCCTGCTGTGAGCCACAGACAGGCAGGGCAGCCCAGTTCCAGGCTGAGGACACCCCTCTGCCCAATGGGGAAGAGCAGTGGAGGGCCAGAGGCATGAATCACCTGAGGTTCATTCAGCTCTGGGCTGGCCAAAGATGAGGTACAACCCAAGGCAGCCCAGCTGTGCAGGGCTCAGCCCCAGTCCCTGTTTGATTTGCAAATATGTGCTAAAACCAAGAGAGCAAACTCCTGAATGGCTCCTGCCAGCACAGGCCTGATGCATGAGGATTTGGGATGACAGGTTCATTTCTTCCCTAACACTCAGTTTCAGCAAGGGGAAAGCAATTCTGGTCCTATTCCACCTGCATAGTACTCTCAATTAGGAGTGGGGAAGCTGCTCAGACAGCAAAGCATTGTCCCAAAGGCTCTCCATGAACCTGGCAGAAGAATAAGCCCAAGCACAATGATGGCACAGTGCTGCCTTTTTAAATTCTGGCTCTGCTTCACATCAGACTATCCCGCTGTGGGAACCACAGCAAACCACAGGTACCTCATTTCACACGACTGTGATCCCACCATTCCCACATCTGTAGACAAGCTGCTTCCAGTCTCTGATAAAGGTGGCAAAAAAATGGCAGGTAAAGCCAAGCAGGGGGGAAGAAAAATACTACAAGATTCCCTCCTTTATCCACTGCAGAGCACCTGGAAATTTTGCAAAGAGAGATGAAAAGTGGGAGGGGAAGGAGCAACTCACTGTTACTGAAAAGTGAGACAGTAAACTCCCTCCTCCAGCCCAGGGAGAAGAAGGAAGCGTAAAGGGGATGCATGAGAGACAGCAAGATGTGGGAGAGAGGCAGAAATGCAGAGGAGGGAGTGAATCTCGCTGGAATGTCCTTTCTCAAAGGTCATGTTTTGCTACATTAGGCAGAAATGTCAAGAGAAAATTGGATTCTGAAAGAGAAGAGAAAAAACAACAGGCTTTCCACGCAAATAAGGGAATCAAAAATAGCATGATCGTGTTATTACAATTTAGGACACAGAGAGATGGAGAAAGGATACATCCCCACTATGGCAAGGGGCTTTGCCAGGCAGATGTGCTCCTCTTCTCATCTCCCTCAGTGCCTGGAAACCAACTCCTACCAGGTCCTCCTATCCCCAGACAAGAGCCCACAGCAAGCATTCAGCAGGGAGGAGATGGGTCTTCCCTTGCACACAGCTGCCAGGAGACTCTGCTCTCAAAGGGCAAGGCCAGAGTTTCATCTGACCTGACCATCAACTTCTGCAGGGCTGGTCAGGGGGACACACACCCATGGCTCCATTCAGATCAGCCTGGACACACACGGGGAGAAGCAGGTCTGTCACTGGAACAGACACCTTGGGCATTTCAAAACGTCACAAAATCCTTGCTCAGAGACAGACCTCAGCACAGAGTCAGAAAGGGGCTGCACACAAACACACATTAAAAATACATCATTTCGGTCACAAAAACTCCAAAGATCAGAGATGCCAGGACTGGGATTCCACATGCAAAAGGGAACAGCTACTGACTTGCGCTGCAGAAGACAGAGCTCCTCCAGAGAAACCTCACTGCAGAGCAGTGATTTGTCCCCAGAACACATCCATCCCGCATGCTGGATGGGATAGGTTTCCTGGGGAAGGGAGCATATGATTCTGTAATTAGAGATGGAATCACACTACATGCACATGAGGAGATTAAATTACGGCTCCACAGGTGAGGATCTGAGCTCCAGCACTTTGTTACTCTTGTTTGGTGCTTGCAAGGTTCCCCTCACTCACAAACCTCAGCTGCACACACCAAGTTTCCCAGTGCTCTATACAGCATAAATGAGGAGGTTTGGGGAAAACCAGGGAACTCACATCCAGGACGAATTCTTTCACAGCTCCAAATCATGGCCTCTCACAGGCCCATTCTGCCTTCCTACAGCATTTCCAAGGCTGAAAGTCTGTTGCCATCTCCAAATCACTGTTATCTGGAGTGACAAGAACCCCCATCCTCCTATGCTGTGTCTGGGCAGTGCCAGCTCTCTCCTTCCTGATCCATTTCCTTCTCCCTCCCAGCAGGTTGATCACACTACTCATTGCTCTCCAACCACTCCCAAATAATTCTCAGCCTCAATTTCCTTATCCATGCCCAAATTTCCTATGACCTCCCCCAATTTTACACCCTCCCACACCAACACCCCAAGAAGAGCTGTTACTCATCTCCCTTACTCATTCCTGAACATCCTTCCCAAAACTGCTCCCCTCCAACTGGACCAAGAGCCATTCTGCTGGCCTAAGGTGGCCCTGAGCAAAACCAAGTCTTCAAAGAAAAATCTGCCCCTTGACAAGATGTCTTTCCCTCCACAA
Source organism: Petroica traversi (assembly GCA_025920805.1). NCBI lineage: Eukaryota > Metazoa > Chordata > Aves > Passeriformes > Petroicidae > Petroica > Petroica traversi. Next base: position 22,314 of record JAHLSL010013362.1, read on the forward strand.
AAGGAGGGTGCAAATGTTCTGTAATAAGAGCATTACCAGCATTTTCTGGCCTGAGCGAAATGGCTTCTTTCCCAACCTCCCTTCTACCACCTCAAACATTTGAGAAAGCTCTTATGTGAAACTAGAAAGAAAAAATGAAAAATAGAATCAGCTGGGAGCAGACTCCCAGCACAGAAAACTTCAGCCGAAGCAATTAAAATTTGGCAGAATTATGGGAAAGTGGAAGCAGCACTGTAGCAGAGTGCCAGACACCCTTTATAACAGCCTATGCATCAGCTCCACCTGTAACAAAATACTGCACATCACACGTCGAGGAAACGCAGGCAGAGGGAAGCAAAATGCCTTCCCTGCTATTTCTCAGCAACGAGCAGGAGCCTCTCTCTCCCAGGACAGATCTGCCATCAGCACTCCTGGAACATATTCAAACTGCTTTCTTTGCCATGGGACATTTTCTCCATCACTCAAAAGATGCTCTTTTCCATGGAGACAGTCTCTAGAAGTAGCTGCCAGGGTGCTTTTCGCCTCCAAAAGGAGTTGAGTCGGGGGAGGGGGTTGGATGGAGCTCACCTGGACCAGGTCCAGGGAAAAGCCACCCAACCCACCCATGGCTGAGGCTCAACACCACTCCACAATCCTCCTGCTGCAGCAGCCATGCTCCCAAGGCTCCTATCCCCACCAGCACTTCCCTGCACACCTCAAGGGCAGGCTGTCACCACTGAGTGACAGCTAAATCCCAGTTTTGGCTCTCTCCCTCCATCCTCCTACATTTCAGGAGGGGACACTCCCCCACAGCTCCTGCAGGTGCTGCCAAGACCTTTTTGGTGACCAACAGGGAAGGGGAGGTGACCTTGGCCATTTTACCACATCATGGCTGAGAGATGGGGCCATGGAGTGCACCTCCTGAACGAGTTCCTGGGGTTAAAAAAAGGGATGGGTGAGGGTGGGACAAAGAACAGTCTTGATCTGTGCAAACCAAAATGAGTGGACTTTAGTGCAAGAAGAGACAGCATTTTTTCTTTTCCCTTAATTACCCAGCAGCCAAAAGTGTTTCCACTATTAAAGCCATTTTTATTCAGCTAAATTAAGCCAGTTGCCTCATTAATGACACCAACAAGCAGGAGCCCCTGTAATTAAACTGTAAGTTATTTTATGCAGTTCAGCTCAATGCAATGGCAGAAACACTGCTGCTGGGGAGGGACCCTGTGCACCTGTCCCTCCTCCACGCAGCTCCATCCTCCACTTGCCCTTGTTTCCAAGCTGACACATTTATTTCTGCATGGGAGAAGTTTTTCACACGTTTTAATAACATGGTGCCACAATGAAAATCCTGGCTGGGAGAGATTAACTTCCCAGAGCAGCTGGGGCTGAGGGAGCACGAGCGAGTGCCTGGCAGAAATGCAAGGAGAGATGCACATCCTCAGCTGTGGTCCCCAGTGCTGGATATGCTGGTGGCACTGCATGTGACTCCCTTGATATTTGGGCACAACAGGTGCTTCCCATCATCTCACAGCTCACTGCAGCCTTAGCTGGGTGCTGGTGGCCACAGGAGAGGAGAATGTCAGAGCCCCACATGCTGATGTAGGGGCAGCTCCATTCAGGCTTCGTGTTTGCAGCAAAGAAGCTGCTAAAGCTTTGGGTTTGAACCAGAGAAATGCTGGAAAGTCACTCTGGGGCTTGCTTATCCTTGCCAGATAACTCCAATGACCTCTAAAAGCACTGTTACACTCCCCAGCACCCTCTCTGCCTTACCCGTCCCCCTCCCTCCTATTCCTGTTTAGTAAGCAGCTTTGCTCATTAAGGGAAAAAATGTACTGTCCTCCCTTAATGAGTGTGCTAAAATTACCCCAACGAGTCCCAGAAGCTGTGGCAGGACAGGCCTCCCCACAAATCAGGCTCTGCAAATACTAGACTCGATTGGAATCTCCAGTAGCCCAGCCCCAAGTCCCAGCAGGACACGCCTGAGACAGCCTGGAAAAGGACCGGGCACTGCCAAGTGCGTGCAAGCCCGGGAAAGCAGAGGGAGCAGAACAGGATGTGCCATTAAACTGGTCAGCATGAGATTTCATAGCTGACAGGAGCTCTTCTGGACTTGCTCCCTGTTCAGGCTCAGCACCAGGATACATAATGGTGCTGTGGAGGAGTGATACAGATTACAGAGGTCCTCAGCCATGGTCTGGCATTACCAACAGCTCAATTCTGCTCCCCAAACAACACCCCAGCAACTCCCAGGGCTTTTCTAACCCCAAACACAGCAGAATCATAAAGTATCCAAGGTTCAACCTTCCTTTGTGTGTTTGGGCAGCAAAACTAAATCCTTTCTCCTGTCCACAGGTTCTGTCCCGTACCTTGTAAGGCGCGTGTCACACAGCATGTGCCATGACATAAACATCTCATTTCCCACAAATGATTTCATGTTCTAGGGCCAGAGTCAGAATCTGCAATAATTTCTCAAACTCAGAGCATCCTGCAGTGGAGAAGAGACAGGAACCATCATGGGGGACACTCAAGAAGAGGCCCTGCCACTCCACATGCCCACCACTGGTCTGAATGTGGGATGCTGGAGGAAGAAACCACCAACCCCTTCATACTTCTCAGCTGCAGGACCCTGATTTTCAAATTCTCAACTGTCACTGAAACAGGGCTGAGGGAGGTGGAAGGGGCCTGTCTCCTTCAGTGTTCTTTAAACAACAGCATTAAAAAACCAATCTGCAGAGTGAGTGGGAAGGCATTAAGGCACCACACCTCTGTCACAGGGCTCGCACAGACAGTGCCAGCAGCACATCTGCCCCAGCAGTGCAACACCATGTCCTGCTGCTGCCTCCAGCCCAGCCCAGCCTTTATGGCCTTTATTTTAAAGGCCATTTCCTACCCCATGACACTTCCACACCCTCCAAGTCATCTCCTCTGAGGCATCTCCCAGCTGCACATAGCTTTGTTCAGAGACAAATCACCCCTCAGAGTTTATTGCTGCTCACAGTTTCGGTTCAGCACATGGTACAGATGGGAAGGCGTCACCAGATGGGGATCATACTGTCCCCTGTGCCTCCAGGCAGATCAGATGCCGGGATCTGGCCCTCTGCACTACACTCATCTCACCCTTGTTGTGTGCAGCTTCCATTGCTCTTCTCCAAAGACATCTGGACTCTCAGAGGACTTGAGAAAAGGTTAAAAGCTGGGTCAGCCCTGCAGTTGCTTTCCCTTTGCCTGCCAGCTTCCTTGCAGGGCAGAGTCCAGCAGCATCCAGAGAATAGGACAGTCTTCTGCTCAAGGAAAAGAAAAATCAACTTGCAACAGGCAAGGACCTTTCCCCAGGACTGCCCTCCTGCAGCCAAGAGGTCCTCATGACTGCACTGCCCCCACCCTATCTCTTCTGTCCCAAACTGCAGCAATTCTAGATCCATTAGACTGAAATACACTGGGCTTTCCTCCTGCTTTGGCATGCAGAAATAATACTGGAGTTGCGTGCCGGCTGAGGACAAGGGTTGCCAGCTGCCAGCTCCAGCAGGGGGCTGGGTTTATCCAACCCTGTTTGCTGCAAAGTGCATTGTTCTTTGAGCTGGGAACAGAGAACAACTGGGGAATGCCTCCTGCTCACAGGTTTCCAGTGAACCCAGAGCCAACCCCATCACTCTGTGTGAGACAAGAGATCATAGTTGTGGCAAGTCACAGATTGAGGAGATGGCATGGGAAGGACAGCCATGCCCACGGGGCATTCCACAGCATCTCTGAGCATGCTGTAATTGGACTTTGATGATACTAGAATTTTTTTTCCAACCTTAATGATTCTATTAACATTCTTGAAGCAATAGGGGCAAGTGCTCATCAGGAGGTACCAGCCAGCTGGGAGGTTACTCCAAATGCCCAGGCAGACACTGGGAGAGCTGGACAAGGTCCACACAAGAACCTCAACGTCAACTCATCCAGCACAGATGTGCTGGGACAGGTTCCGGTCCTTCTTCTTCCTCCTGAATAAGGACTGTGATCTCAGCTGTTAGAGGGCTTTTATTCAAATTTATATTAAAAAAAAAAAAAATCAAATACCTCCACCTTCTTGGATGCCCAGAAATCAATGAGCCTTGAATAACCTCAAAGGGGCTAGTAAAGAAAAAACTAACAGCTGGGCCTGAGCCCCAGTGTTCCTGACTCAGGAAGGGGTGCCAGAGGCTGGGATGGACTGGGATGGTACCAAGAGCTCTGCAGAGCCTCTGAAGAAAGGAAGGGATATAAATACAAAACTATATATATTTATATATCCAGCAATAGCAGAACAACAGGGCATGCGGCAGGCTAAGCTCTCGGCAGACTCTGCTAAATGGTTTCCAATTAATTAACTGATTACATGATAGAACAGAAGGGGATTCAAGTGAGTGCTGTTGACCTTTAAGAATAATTAATATCATCAGGATAGCAAAACTCGTCCAGGAAAAATAATTAGGAAGATTCTAATATTGCCTCCAAAGCCAGATTGAAAGGGGTGAGGAAGGTTCTGGTTAATTCAGAGGCACAGTTCCCACGTATTTCCTAGCAAACCCATTTCTCCCTTACATTTGCTTCCGCCCGCAGATCTCCCACACACACGTGCTTCTTCCCCAACTCAGTCAGTCCTCCCTCTCCAGATCCATTTTCCCTGACACCTCTTCTACACCCCATCTGCTTTCTGCTCTCCATTTCTTCCCTAAAGACTCCTTGCTCGACTTGTTGTCATCCTCTCTCTCCAGCCTGGCCCCTGCCACAGACTCATCCCATCCCCTGCTCCTCTTTGGCCAGCCCTAAGTTCCACTCTCTGCCTTCGTGAACTGCAGGAAGAAGCCCTGGTCCCTCCATATGACACAAATCCACTTTTCATCTCCAGTCAACACTGGCATCTTCATCGGCTGACAGAAGGCAAGCGCTACATGTAATCCCAAAAAAGCCCTTCCCTGCTTTTCCTCAGCAGTCAAATCCATCACGGAGGCTGGTCTGGGAGGCAGATGTAGGAGCTGCACAGCAACAGGAGGAAGATGGGAAACTCGTGAATCCCTCATCTCCATTACACTTCACCAAGCACATGAATTTTCCCATCTCACTGTATTTTCCTTGCTTCTCCTTTCCCAGTTTGCTTGGCCCAATGTCATGGGTGGGAGAGGGGGCAGGAAAGCCATTCAGCCAAGCAGGAACTGTAGTGCTGAGCTTCCCAGGGAAGGTAGCCTGAACACACTGGCAGTGAGGTTATAAGAGCAGCCAACATTTCTTGTGAGGGAAGAGTAAAAAAACCAACCCTGGAATGAAACCCACCTTTGCAGCGAATAAATAAATTTCCTCTGCTGCTTATTATCATTAAAACTTCTGTGGCTTGACACTTCACTAAATTATAGATAAAAGGAAAAATGGTCTTCCTGGGCTCAGAGAAGCAGGCTGCTGCCAGAGCCCTGTGTTTACAGCAGCTAATGAAAAGAAACTCTGCCATTAAGCCTGCAGCACTCACCCCACTTCGGCAGGGAACAGAGCTACCTGCACCCAGCACTGGGAACAGCAGGTGGGCACCACGAGGGACCAGAGCTGGGGACAGACAGGGGCAGTAGGCCATGTGGGGAACTGAAAGGCCCAGGCCATCAGCCAGCAGGGATGGCAGCTGCCACCTCCCATGCTGTGCGGAGCTCCTGGCCACAGCAGGAGGTGAGGCTGACATGCTCCAGCTATGCCTCATCAAATGGCAGGAAAAACACTCAGCCTGGGAGACAGACAGCACTGAGCAGGAGCTGCCTCCTGCCAGGCTGCTGACTCCCCCTGATGTCTGTGGGATGGACATGGGGAGCAGGGAGACAGCAGGTGCCTGGGGAACACCTGAGTGTGGGCATAGGAGCAGCTCTGCCCAAAAAGCTCTGTGCAGCACCTGAGAACACAGGGAGGAGACATGCTCTGAGAAGATACCTGCCTGCAGCCACACCAGAGCCATGGCATGATGTGTCTTTGACAGCCCAAGGCATGCTTGGCTGAGGGGGACAGGGTACGGGTGGTGATTTCATCCAGCCAGAGCCCAGTGAAGCCTGCTTGCTACACTCCATGCTTATAACCACCCCAAACGCAGAAACACACTTTGCCTTTGACAGTTAATTCTGTCAGAATATACAGGAACGTCTGCAAACAAGTTATTTCTTTTCGATACATTTGGTACTTAGAAAGAAGTATCTTTTGCTGGTCACTGTGAGGAATATTTTCAAATGGAAAGACTAATCACCACAAAGCACTGAGTGCTTCAGAGTGCAGCAGGCATTCCTTCATTATTCCGAGACAGCAAATTACCCACAATTATCAACATGCACAACTGGATACAGCAAACATTTAGTCAAAGCCATGGACTGCGGTTGCAGTGAGGTTGGATGGCAGATGTCCTGGAGAACTACTCATGTGAGAAACCCCCAGACAGCAGCCGGGTAGTTTGCTGCAAAACAAACCCATTCACGCTGCAGAGCACAGTCAGTGCCAGGAATCGCTGCAGCTCAGAAAAAAAAGTTAGTATTCATAAAATCTTAGAGTGGTTTGGGTTGGAAGGAACCTTAGAGATCATATCATCCAACCCCCTGCCATGGGCAGGACACCCTTCACCAGGTCAGGCTGCTCAGAGACCCATCCAGCTTGGCCTTGAACGCTTGCAGGGATATTGCAGGTATTGCAGCTGTCAAACAGGCAGCTGGGCAGGCTGGCTGCACAGCAGGGGAGACAAAATGAAGGCACTGCTGGCAGCGAAACCAGCCTGGGCACCCCACAGGCAGCCTCCCACCCCACGGCTGAGCCAGCCTGCAGCTGCAGCCGGGAGAGCACAGGCTCTCCTGTGGGAGGTGAAGGAGCTTGTTCCAAGAGAAGGGCAGAAGAGGCAGGGCTGGCAGAACTGCAGGCTGGGCTGGGAGGGCAGAGCAGGGCAGCGGGAGGCTTCAGGGCATGGAGGGAGCTGGGTCAGAGGCCAGGCTGCTGCAGGGACCGGGAGGGACCGGGAGGAGACGCCGGCCCTGTCCGTGGTGCTGAAGCGCGGCCCCGCGGGGCACAGGACACCGGGCACAGCCCCATCCCGCCGGACACCCCCGGCACCGGCAGAGCCCCCGGGAATGCCCAGTCATGACTTCAGGCATGCTGGAGGACAGCAGGCATGAAACATGGTCATCCTCAGGCACCAGCACGGCTGAAGGCATGGTCACCCACAGCTCCGTGGAGAAACACACCTCTGGCTCTCATTGGCAGCCCTCTAAACACCCCACAGCCTCTTGCATCCGACATAATTCACGGCTCGTCCCTTCCCAAATACAAATAAGGGGAGGGTTTGGTGGGAAACTCCACCCTTTGACCAGTATTCTAATAAAATTTTATAATTCCAATAAAACTCATGACCGCCTAAATTATGACATTTAAATTCCTGCCTTGTCACACACCATCATGAATTAATGTCCCATCATTCATGCCCTGTCGTATCTTATTGCTCAAATACCATATGATTTTAATGTTTCTGTTTTTCTGCCCTGGTGCTTATTGCCAGTATATCAAAAAGGGAAAACCAGCCCTGAAATCATACTGTTAGTAAACCATGATCGTGGAAAGAAAAATCCCAGGAGAGATAACTTTTGTGGTCACTTAACTTCCACTCATCCTGCTATGACTGTTCATTCCCTCAGTATTTTTTGAGCAGGTTTCCATGTCCTCAGAATCCCCAGAGGGCTCCTGTTCCCTCTGTAGTCCCTCTCACAATGGTATGGGCAGGCAAGAAAAGCTTTGCACAGGGTTTGGGGAGGAAGCAAGAGGGACAATCAGAGGCTCTTTCTGCACTTCCATGCTGCAGTGTTCTCAGAAGCCTTGAAACAAGATCATTACTTGCCATGCCCAAATCTCCAGAAATCAGCTCATTCTGTGCTTCTGGTGGTCTTAGAGATGTGGTGAGGTTTAACTGAGGTACAACCACATCTCATTTTCAGGATCACATCCAAGAGGAATGCTGTGCTTCTCTTTGAGGGGTAGCTCACCCCAAGATATCCATCAGGCTATGTTGCACAGAGGCTGACTGCCCCAAAACTGCCAACCTGTCTGAAGTTCACATTTTACCCCAATTTTGTAAAAAAAAAAGAAAAACCAACAAACACCTCAGCCAAACAAAAAATACAAAAACCTACATACAGCAAGCCACACATCATCATAGGAAGAGCTTCATTTTAAACATTCCCAGCATTGTCTGCAGATTTTTTAAAGAGAGGATGGGAAAAAACAGGACCTTTTCAAAAACCACAGCTGCCCATTTCACTTGTCAGTCAGGAGACAACTGATTTAATTTCAGAAAGGGAAGTAACTCACACAATGTAATTTGAAAGATCAACTCAACATTTCAGAGGAAGGAAGGAGAGGCAAACCCACAGTAAAATCCTGAAAGCCCACGTACCAGAATGGTAGATATTACATAAGAATCAGAGTATGCAAGAGTTATTTGTAACAGAGTTCCTGTAACTCATCTTACACTGCAACAGCATCCCACAACTCAAGACCAGGTTTCATCAGAAAACATACAAGGTGTTATGCCTCAAACAGATCAAATAAAAGCAGAGAAAATAGAAGTTATTCCAGGTTTTAAGATGAGAGCTGAAGAGGACAAATCTTGGCACAAAGCATGAAGTGCTTGAGTTGGAAACTCTGCTCCCACTAGAGTACAGTCACAAACTCATCGCTCCCCCCTTCTAACACAGTAGAATAAACCCTCTCCACAGCCACACAAGGCAGCCTGCAGCCAGGAATTAGCTACCCAGCCCTCTGAATGCAGGTCAAATGATTTCAACCCAGCCTGAATGAAAGCCACAGTCCTGCAGCGAACTGGTCTCTCCTCTGGCCTCGTGCACAATGGCTGGTAAAACTCAGGATCTACCTCTGCCACTGCAGCAAAAGGAGTAGCTGCAATTAACTGCTGATCAGTCACCTGTGGCAGTAAACAGGGAATAAAGATGCCATCAAACCCCTGCGGCCCATTAGCATATCAGCAAGGACCTGCACTACACCAGCATCCAGGGGACAAAGCAGATGGGGAGCAGAACAGGGAAGTTTATGGAAGCAGAGGAGATGTTACAGCTGTTTATTTTAGTGGCTGTGCTATAGGCATGCCCAGAATTTTATAGCACTGGAGAAATATGGGGGAAAATGCCTCCCTGACTTAATCACAGCACAGCGATTTGATCTGGGAAGGGGCTGGAGCAGGAACACCCTTAGAGTACAAATGGGAATCAAAAGGTACCCAAGCTGCTGCCTGCTTAGGGAGAGTAAAGGAACATACACATAATAGAACTTAAAGGCTGTTCAAAGCTTTCTCATACTTCTTATTTTGTCTACATTAATGGAGAAATTTAACTCATATTTAGGTAATGCCCAATGAAACACATCAAACTATCAAGGAGGTGGTTTAGGTAAATGCATTTTACACCACCTTCCCAGTGAGCTAAGAGCTCACACACTGTCATTCACTGTGCCCAACTGATACACACAGCCTTGTGAGGCTGCATTGACGCAGGAGAAGGATGAGAAATCAAAAGCAACTAAAACACAACAATTTGGGTTAGAAGGAGACTGCCAGATGGGTATGACAGCAGTGCAGTGGTGAAAGGACAAAGCAGGTAGAAACCATAGGGAAGGAGGAGGAAGGGTAATAGGACATCCAGAATCAAGCAGGGGGGTGCAGGCAGGCACAGGGCCTGGAGCTGGTTATGGAATGGAGCAAAACAGAGAGAGTTTAATTGTGATTCATATCTAAGAATGGCTCTTTCAGAGCAAGACAACAGATTAACCACTGAGTAAAGTGACCCTCAAGGCATGACCAAAAGGAAACACTGTTCCACTTGGAATAATTCAGCATCTCATACTTTGTTTATTTATTTATTTAGTGTAAGATCTCAGTCAACCTCCCAGACACACAGAAGCTTGCCAGCCTTGCAAGAAGGCTGCAGCCCTCTGAAAGCATACAATCCTCAGTTTATGCAGGGCTACGAGTCCTGTCCTGACACAGCAGTGCAGAGGGCAGAGGGTAACTCACCAACTTCATACTGCCTCAGCCCCCTTAATTTCCAGGAGATGTAGCCTCGTGTCTTTCCTATCTAAACCTAAGCCTGTAACACGACTCTGGGAATTCCCATGCCAAAGCTAAAAACTACATTCAATACCAAGGTACCAGTTCATCTGACACCACACAACTGCCTTGAACCAAACCACAACGCAACCCCATCCTCAGAAAACACCACAACCTACAAAGGACCTCTAGGTCCTTCCAGTTTAATCACAGCTCCAATGTGCTTGTGAAAACAAGCCCATGGATCATCCAGCTCAGTCTCTCAACAGGCAAAGCATGTCCCTGGCAGCATTCCTGCCAACACCTTCCAGTTATTCCCCAGTTGTCATTTTGGGGAGAAAGAGGCCAACGCGATCACCAGATAAAAACACCTGTGGAGCTGGTGGTCTGACAACAGCATACTCAAAAAACAGTTACACAGAGCACAAACCAGCCCAGGGTCTCCATCCCTAACACCTTTGGGTGAAGACTGGAAGGGAAAGCTTGCTCTCAAACCTTGTCCTCACTCTGGCAGGAAGCACTGAGGGAGTGCTCTTTGATAGAAGCTGTGTCTGGGCTGGCCCACAAACTAATTTAGAGCACGTATAAACCTCCAGAAGACAGTTTAAGAAGAGCCTCTGATGCAGACAGAAATGGCAATTATTAATTTTCTAAATAGAAATCTGACTACTTAAGCCTTATTTAAAAGCATGCCTGTCTGTGTAATTACAGAGCCTTAATTTGTTTTCTTTACTACACAATAAATAAGGTGTGCACAATTACCCTCTGCAAATACAAGGCAGTGCCTCCTGACTGGCTGGTTGAGTACGCAGCCGCCCAGGAAAACATTCAGAGGGAATCACAGCTTTTTAAGTACCTGCTCCCAGTGAAGGGTGACTCAGGCACTGCAAATACCAACTCGTCTGGCTGCAGGCTCAGCCTGCTGGGACCCTGCTCTCCTACATGCACAGCTCTGCTGTCCCACAGCCAGTGGAAGTCCTGTGCTCCCCTATGTGCACCAATTCCCAGTGCACTGTGAAGCTGAATTCTCCTGTGGACTTCCCAGTGCCTAATGAGGAGCATGTTAATGCTGAATTCTTCCCTCAAGGCACTAAAACAACTTCTCTTTACTCTGCCTAATTTCAGGATATGCGTAGGAAGCTCATAACCTCCCAACTTGTAACCCTCTATCAAGTTCAAATAAACTGGCCAAAGGTTTCCAGCATCATTAGGAGGACAGAGAGAGTGAGAGCAGGCAAGGCTCTTTCCACAGGAAGCTGTGCTAAACACAGCAACAGAGTAAATATGTATTCAGATGGTTTCTATGTCTCAAATTTAGGAACCATATCATCCTAGAGTTTTCTTGTACATCCTCAAGCCAAAGACTGAGGTTTTCTGTCAACACAAATACTTCCTCTGCTCAGCTGCATCACCTACTAACATAACATCAACATCCGGAAATCTTGGTTACAAAGGCTCAGTCTGCTAGACCTGCTGGTCCTCACACCCAGTGCATGAGACTGTCCAGGACCATCCCTGTAACAGCCAGAGGGCTGTCAAAGATGCACAGAAACTGAACCAGGAACTCACAGTGCAACTTCTGCCAGTGAGATGATCTCAAGTAAGGGCACGACATGACACTGGAAGACAACCAGTTTGGATCAGACACCCATCCACCCCTATTCAGCACCCAGTGATTGTCTTAGAAGGACTCAACTGTCTCAGCCCAACCAGCAGCAGAAGAGGTAGGTCCATGTTGCCAAATCCACTGTTATATTTGTGTTGTCTCTGCAGCAGTGACAGGTTTCACATCACCGATGAGAGAGCCCATGGGAGCCCTAATCATCCTTATTCAAGGAGAAGGAAGAGGAAACCAAAGCTATTTCTAGATTCACACCTCTGGTTCAGTCACCCACTGCACTTCCCCGCTGATTAGGTTGGCCTCAAGCCCTTGCACTTAATACAGATAATGTCAAACAGGCACCACCCTGCCAGGCTGCACTTTGGAGCAATCTGAGGTCTACCATTTGAGCACCTGAATGTTGAAAATGCCCTTTATGGGTTTCCCAGCTTTCCTCTCTGACTCTGTGACGGGGAAGGAAGAAAAACCCAAGCCAAGCTTCCCCCAAACCCTCACAAACCTGAGCTCCTGCAGTTAGAGCTGGGATAAGTGATCTGCTTGTGATTGCACAGCTGGGGTCTGAAGACAAGCACGTGCACAGAGGAAGGACCAGAAATAGATGTTACTGGAAGAAGGCAGAGCTATCTGGCCCATCTGAGAGGAGGAAACCTTGATGAAAGGCACTGGGGAAAAAACTCAGTTCAGCAGGAAGTTTTGATTTAACCCAGGATAGGAAGGGAAGTGTGTTATAGAAATAAGATTTTGAGATTTCAGTTTGTACACAAGCTTCAAGTGAAAAAAAGTAAAAAATGTTCAGACCCAGCTTGTAACACCCAGCAAAGGTCCAGCCCAGGGTCTCAACCACCCTGTGCCAACTCTCCCTGGCAGTGAAACCACTCTGTCATTTATTAGACACACTTGTCATCTTATTGACTCAGCTCCACCAGCAACCATCCCAGCAGCCACCAAAGGAGAAGGAAAGCCAGAGCAGCAGCAGAAATGTGTAGTAGAAACTCTACAAGCTCTAAACACCATCCCACGGTCCCAGCCCTGCACACAGCCCCCCCACAATGGAATTGGGACAGCATCCTTCACTCCCATCCCTTACTGTACCTGGCTACAGCAGCCCAAGACTTACAGCAGAGTGACATTTCCATTAATCCTTTCATCCCTGGCTCCTACATGCAGAGGCTGCAGAAAATGTCAGGCTTCGAGCTGAGCTCCCAGGGAGGCAGAGGCTGCAGAGAGCCAGGGAGACACTTTGATGTGCTGGCAGAGTGCTGAGGCCATGAAGGGGATCCCAGGTGGCACCAGGCACCTGCCAGAGCCTCAGGAGCCACCCTGGCTGCAAGGGAGCAGTGGCATCATCACCTGAGAGCCTTTGGGAAGCAGCACCAGGGAGCCACCAGCCCTGCAAGCTCCAGGTCTCCATCCTCAACTGTCCAGCCTCCCCCACGGGGAACATCAACACTGCCAAGTCCCAGGCACGGCATCAAAACCCACTGGCAAACACCAACCAAATAATAAACTTACTTCCCTCGAGCTCCAAAAGGCAAGGAAAGAAAGATGTTGAGAACATGATCAATCTTACAGGGCCCAAGCAGTAAACAAACACATATTTCATCACCACGCACCAATCCTGACTCCTGACAGAAGATGGATGTGGGGTTTTTTCCACTCACAAAAGTAATTCCAAAAGACAAAAACAAACACTTTGGGGAAAAGAAGTAACAATTGCCTGCGTACACATTAATGGCACAGTCAGCCTCAAAGCAAGCATACATGGCCTCTAAACTCCTACGACATCCAAACTAATTTCATCAGGAATCAAATGTTATTCATTTTATCTGCTAGATACATAAACAGCAACTGCACAATTGACAAACAACCCTAAAAAAAAAAATCAATTGAGAGTGGTTCAGAGAGAAGGCTTCCCAGGAACAAACAACTACAGAAAACACAAAACAAATGCTACAAATCAAAATAACAAAGAGCAGAAATCAGGAAAATCCCAGTGGTCAGCATTAACGAGGGTTTATTATGAAAATATACAATTCTTTAAGCTCAAAACGGCTCAGTGCATGCTCACAATGCCCTCAACTATTCATGCCCTTTGGTACTGCAGATCTTCTATTTAGCAAGTGCTTTACTGTCACTTAGCAACTGTAAATGGTTTTCCAAAAAGGAAGCTTTTGGGGTTTTTCAGTTCACATCATCTCTGAGCAGACATCAAAAGACAAATCTATGCCTCTCTGCAGGCCGCATCCATCTCCTTGCCCCAGGAATCAGTCTGCATCGATGGCCCAATGCACCCACATACTCACATGGATGCACTTTTCCACTGAAGAAGCCACTAGCACTCCTTTCCAAAAAGCAGGGATAAACACAGCCTCCCATTCAACCCATCAGCTTGTGCCCAAGGCCGGGGCCTCTCACCGACACCATTTCACCTTTTCTATCTGCAGTGGAGCAGAGAGGGCTTTGATCTTGGACACAGTCACTTGGCCAAAATATTTCAAGGCCATGGAGTACCTTGCATAGTGGCCTGAAATTTAGGCTTTGCTTTATCACCTTGGGAAAAGTAAATACACAGCTAGAAAAGAAAGCAGTGTCCTTGGCCTCAAGGATATGGAAATTCCCCGTGACACCACTCTCTAGCTAACAATGCCCCAGCAGCTGGACACTTGTGCGATGTCGCAGAATAACAGGGCTCCAGCCTCTCAGGCACAAAACATCCCTACCCCAGGCCCGCTGCAGACGCCAGTTTAGGAAGTCAATAATTAGCAGCAGAGCTGGCAGCCCCACACCCCGGGATTTGTGTCAGAAAAGCAGCCTTTGATTAAGAGCTAATGAGCGGGGCAGGCTCTGGCTGTGTGCTGGGGCAGCCGCCCCCAAACCCCGCAAAAAGGGAAATGTGCAGCAGCCACAGGGCTGCTAATGATGCAGGGCTGGTTAGAGCAGCCATCAAAGCAGGGCAGTTATCAGGAACCCGAACCTCTCAGCTTCCCTGCAGCAGCTCTCCCCATCCTGCATTGCAGCCCATTCCACTTCCCTCTGCATTTTGCTTTTCCATCTCCTGCCCTTTCCCACCTCTGCCTCTCTTTCCCCATCAGCATCCCCCTTCCCTCTCCGTGCTGTCCCGCACAGGCACTTTGGGGATCCACCTTGGGAATCCTTAGGGAGAGAGCAGAGGCAAAAGAGCACTTACATGTAGTGCAGGTGAGGGTTCTTGGCAAAGGCTCGTGGCTGGATGTTTCGTAGTCCTGAGTTCCTGATTGTCCTGCGGAGAGATGCAAAAGGGCAGCCATGGAGTCAAGGCAGACAATTGCCCTAAAGCCTGCTCAGCCCACGACTCCACCCTTCCCATTCCCAGAAGGCACATCTGTCCCCAGGCAGCTTCGACGAGCTACAAGCAAAGAATTCAGGCTTTTCATCTCCATCTGAGGTGGTAACACAGCCCAGGCTCTGCGCAGAGCGGCTGCTGGGTGAGGCTCTGCTCCTGCATCCACCAAGACTTGCTGGGGTGGCACAAACCATCTCCTGCCCCTCTGCTCTCACTCCAGCTCCACAAGCAGCACTGCACAGCAAACCTAACCCCCAGCAAAGTCATCTCCCATCTTCATACCAAAGAGGAAATCCTGCTGCTTTCAGCTCTGATAAGGGAGAGTACTTTCCATAGGGAATTCTGGATCTTGAAGGGAGAAGAATCCTTTTCACGGCCTACTTTGGAAAAGCTCTATCAGCACTATGACCAAGATTTTTCTCAAGCACATGGTGTGACTATTGGGGATGGTCCTGTGCAGGGCCAGGGGTTAAACTTGATCATCTTTGTAGATCCCTTCCAGCCCATCATGTTCTGTGATTCTGTGAATATCTCCTCTCCCTGCTTCTTTTTTAGGTGAGGAGAGAACAGCAGCCAGCCTGCTTGCAAGGGAGGTTTTGTGTTAAAAGTACAGCCTGCTGGAATTTGGTTACTGAGTGCTCAGCCCCATTCAGCTTCTCCAGCCCACATGGGAGCTGTACTTAACATAAAGCTCCCAGTGAAACACATTAGGAGAGTCTCTGATTAGCCCTGAGCAACACTCTGCATCTCACACATGGAGCATCCAGGGCACTCATGGATCCAGAGGATGTAGGAGGGGGAATTAAGAGATTGGGTGGCATCCTTGCTTGGCCAGGCTTCCCAAGCATATGGAAAAAGGCCTTGGACCTCAGTTACCCCTCTGTGACGCACAAAACTGACCTCTCTCCATGCTGGGAGAGCTGTGCTGGGAAATGCAATTCCCTTATAGCACAGCACCACCGTGATGGTAACTGCACTAAATGAGGGCCAACAGCAGTCCTCATTCCAGCAATGAAGGATTGGTGGAGACAGCTGGAATTTTACATTGTGGGGCTGGAATGAGTCAGAGCAACACATAAGCCCAGAACCAGAACAGCAGGGGAGAGGAGAGGTCATGGCTGATGTGTGTTGACAGAGCTGTCAGAAGCTAGCAATCCTCCTTCTCACAGACCCGGTCAAGGCCAAAAAGCATTTCATCTCCATTTTGTGGACTCTCATAGCAAATCGCAGTCGATCCAGCAGCTTAAACTGGCAACATGGAGGCTGCAGAGGGAAGGAAGCTGTGGCTGTGCTGGAAGGAAGGGGCTGCCCAGGCTCGTTCACCTCCCCAAGGCACAGGACATACTCACAGCCTCTGGAGTCCCGTGTACAGCTCCATGTCAACGGCGTTCAGTGTCTGCAAGTTCTTCCAGTTCTCTATGTGTCTGTGGAGGAGAAGGAAAGGCTCAGCTGTGGCACAATCAGATGGCTGCTGAGTCCATGCCAGAGGACAGCACACAGAGGGAGGATGTCACACCCTACCACCCAGCCCCATTCTGTTTTCCCAGCATTTTGGAAAAGTCAAATAACATGGGTTTACCCGCAGTTTCGAGCTGGAATGTGCAACCAAGCCATTGAATATGCCTGCCCAAATTATTGCCCCTCACTGCACGCATCAGTGAACAAAGACACAATTGAAATGGGCCATGCAAAAAGAGTGAAAGCAAATAAAACCGCTCAACAAAAACTTGGGGGCTAAATGAAAAAAGTCATATATTTATCCAGTCTCTAACTGGGGTGGATAAACAGGGCCCTAGTCTTTGCTGGCTGCTGGCAGGAGAGCACCAAGCTTCGTTTGGAAACATTGCCTTTATTACACATTCCTCAGTCGCCTGGGGCAGTCTGGCAGGTATGTTATAGAGAACAAAAACAGAAATAGATCTGTCACCGCAGGATCGTTTTCAGTAAATATTAGAGGCGGGGGAAGGTGACAGATCAGCAGCCCCAGAGAACAGGGTCCCCTGTTATCGGCAGCACAGGAGTGATGCTGGCAGCAGAGTGGTTGCCTGGCTGTGCCCACAGGCCTCTGCTAAGAGGCTGCAATGCTGCATGGTGTGAAAGGAGTTCTGTCCTCCTCTCCCAGGCAGTTTTTGGCCAGTTCTGGCTTGCTCCCAGATTAAACTCTCCTGCCAGAAACACAAACATTTTCAAGAAGGTCTTTGCTGAGAAGCAGGTGGAGGTAGTCCTCTCTAAAAGTTGACTGAGAGGAAGAAAAACATCTGGCAGGTCTCCTTGGACAATATGTGAAAGAAGCCCAACTTTGAAGTCTCTGAACACGTGCACCCAAGTTCACATCTGCCTTGATGCAATAGTTGGCTTTGGACTTGACCCTGCAGAGGAGAAACATCTCCAAGTGATGAAGGGTGAGAGTGATGAGAAAACACTGAGAACTACACTGTGATTCTAGACAAGAAGGTTGCAGGACCCCACATGATGGTCCAGAGGGTGAGCAAGCAGAAGATGGATCTTAGACCACTTCCAGAGCAGTCACAGGGGCCACAAGTTCCTCCTCCAGCACTTGCTGTGCCTTGTGCTTGCACGAGAACAGATGAATTAACGTGACAGAAATACATGGGCGTATTTGAGCCACACCCCAAATAACATCCTGCTCAAAAAAAGTAAAACACAAAGCCTGGACTAAATCTCCTCATATTTCTCTGCTCTCACCATGCAGATCCAAATAAAGCAGAGACCAATAAGAGTCACCTCTGTTTTCCACATGTTCTGTAATTTGTCTGCATGCCCAGAGGGTTTGTTGTAAAGACACAGCACAAGCTCCTAAGTGCTGCTGCATGACAGGGTAAGTCTCAGTTCATCCCCAGTGCCCTGCTCATCAGCTCAGATTGCCAGTGTCCCAGACAGAATGAGAAACAGGACATTATTACAGCCATTTCTTGTTCCTTGCCAATGTCTACGGCCCCTGCGAACATTTCCAGAACAAAACGCAGACTGGGAGGAGTCAGTCAGGACATCCAAGAGCTCAATGAACCCTCTGGAGTCAAGGCAGACCTGCCAGTCCAGGCCCTGGGCCATGAGATTGTAGGACTGAGCAAGGCTGGAAATACAGGTTGGAAACATTTCCCATCTACAACTCCTACTTAGCAAAGTGAGAGTCCTGCAAGAGGAAGAAAGAACACAGGAAGGAGGAATGGGGTGATGTGGGTTTACCACCAGGGCAAGCTGAAGCTACAGCATCCAAGCAATGACCTTCAGGGAGGGATGGAATAGTCCCGAGCCAGGAGCTATGGAGCAACCACAGCTGGGAAGGAGGCGGCGGCCAGATTGGCTCTTGTTTTATTGATTGTGTTTGCTAAAAAAAGTCAAGGTTATTTTTGACCTGACACTCAAAGCCATGTGGGCAGTATTCTAGAAGAGACAGAAAAAGACCTGAGCTTGTTCCCAGTGACATGCCCAGGCATGGATTTCCTATGACTCAGCACAGATGTATGGGGGTCTTGGGGCCTCCCCATGGCAAGCCCCACTCCCCCCTCAGTGACATAACACTAGATTGTAAATACAGCTCCACAATCTGAGTTCCAGCCTCCCAAACAAAGCCCAAGCCAGGGCCAGATATGTTTTGGTTCATTATTTAACACGGACGTACCACACCCATAGAGAGACAAGAAAAACAGCAGTGGAAAAACACACGCACACATACATATATAGAGTAATTCCCCAACCCAGCAGCTGCTTTATGTAGAGTGTAAAGCAGGGAAATAACAATTAGGTGCACAGGTCAGCAGGGGTCTTTAACTCCTCTAAGCTACACAGACATCTCCCTTCTCAGGGATTTGCTGAAATGGCTTTTCCCCTTTTCTCTGAATTTTCAACTTAGCATGAGTTGTACCCTTGCTCCTAGAAGTGACAAATTGATCTTGTTTTACAGGCACCTCAAAGATACACCAGGAAAAATATTTTCTTTGGTTCCCTATTGCTTTAGAAGGAACAGTGTAACTTTTCACTGCCTGGGTTCACCTGAACCCACTTAAAAAACAAAACAGAAATGCATCTTATTTTGAAAGCTCGAGGAGTCAAGCTGTGATTGCAGAATTGGCAGCGGTTGTACAGGAAAGCAAACCAACCAAGCGGAGAAACTCCACCCCTGGAACATAAGTCCCTTTCGTGTCCTTCAGTACCTCAACTAGCTCCCCCTCTTTTCCTTCCAGGGTTTTGCTTGCCCTAGAATTCTTATATCCTCCCACTTGCTGCCGAAGACTGAGACCTTCCCTCCTCCTCTGCCTCGGTTCATTAACCCGGCAGCAACACGGGTGCCTGGTTCACACCAAACACAGCTGTGACAGCTCCCAGCCCTGCCCTGGTCTCCTCAGGCAGGTGTTGAGGTATGAATTACAGTCAGTGGACTACAGCTTATTCCTCCCTGCACATCTCTAAGTGCATATTCCTGTGGCATTCCTAAGTTATTACTAAGGCAAACTGCTCTTCTGCAAGACCCAACAGCTTCAAGAGCATTACCATACTTCACAAATCCTGAGGAGCTCACCCATGCAGATCCACCTAGACTCATGTCCAACTTCTAATCAAGACCATACGAGGTGCATCACTAACACAGATTATGTTGTCACTTATTTTTTGGGTGGAGAATGGAGGGCAGGGCATGTTTGTTGAAATACTCACTTCCTTCTCATACTTCTTGAATGTTAGAAGGGTCCTGCTGGTCCAAGTCTCCTTGCTTGCACTGCAGAGCTGAATTTTACCATGCCTTCTGCAGACCAAGCAGAGTCCACCTTGAGAGTAACAAGGGCTTTGCCCTCCTAACTCAGATTTAAATGCTGCACCTCTGATTCCTTACCCAAATGTACTCGTGTGCATTTTACATCCATTTCCTCTTGTGTCAAAACTTTCTATGCTTAAGCAGCTCTTTTTCTTTCCTGGCCCTACTTCCTTCCTCCTTTACAAGCAGGAGCCAGGCCCACCCAGCTATCATTTACAAGCTGCAGGATGCCAGGTCTTCTAAGGCAGCGCATCTGTACCTGTGAAGTGCAAGGCAAATTGTCTCAAGTGCCCTGAGGAGACACTAACTCACGTCCCAGAAGTGATGCAGAGATATTGCTCAGGCAGAGCCCCGGCAGCCAGGTTATTTTGCTTCCGATTTCACACCCAGCACAAGTAATGCTCATGCTTGGTGATCAATGCAAGAAGAACCCCTGTGATAGACACATAGAAAATGGTTCTCTATTTTCTTTATCAGGCTATTTATGTTCCTTTTCCTTTAGTAAAAGTGGCCAGAAACACAGAGCAGTCTCCAGGAGATCTCACTTGTGTAACAGCATGAGCAGCCCCCCCAATTACACTGAAAAAACCATGAGCTGCAGCCTGAGATCACACTGGCTTTATCACAGCCCCACCAGCCAGAAGGCTTGTGTTTACCCCTTTATTAATCATTGCATCAAGCATTTCTATCCACCAGGTAATTTCCAACAGACTTAGTTTCCTAGCTGGCAGCAAAGCCTTGTTACACCCACATTTATATTCACCACCTTTGGCACTGCAGACTGTCTCTTGGTTTATTACTGCAGCTCTTCCCAGTGGCCACCCTCAGCTGACTCTGTGTCCTCAAAGCCCATGAACACACTCCCGCCTCTTGTGCCAGCATCCTCAATAAAAGCATGAGCCCACATCACCTCCAAGGAGCCTCAGCACTTCTCATCCTTCAACACCTCCCACCATCACTTCACCTAGCACACCTGGGCCGTACAGTGTCTTCTCCAGAAAAACAAACCACTTGTGATGTAATGCAGCATCATTTTAACCTCTCATCACATCTCTTTGCTGAGGAAATCGGCTGCCTTTCCAAAGGAAGACACAGGCTTAGCCTGACAAAAGCTAACCTTAGGAGGCCAACCCTGCCTCACATCTCAGCCTCCATGTACCCACAGACATGCCTTTACAACTAGTTGAAAGCCTTGTAGGCCACTGCAGTCAGAGCAGTGGTCAGTCCCCAGCTCCATGCTGTGTCCCATTTAACAGAAAATCTGTGAAGCATAAAGCTCTGTTTGTCAGCTCAGCAGCTTGCAAGCATCACATCCCGCTCACAGATCCAGTGTGGAGCCAGCAAGGCAGCCAGGTGTCTTTGCCCCAGCATCACACAGACAGATCAGTGACCTTGCTGACCATAAGGTCACCAACTCACAGGGTTTAGGTATCAGCAGGTCTTGAGAAGTGCCAGGACCTTGCCCTGCTTGCTGGAAGGGGACTGGTAGCCAACAAACTTGTGGGAACAGCAATTCCTTTCATTCCCAGGAATGCCTGTGTCGGACAAAAAGGTAACAGGCTAGTGTCATCTTCTTGAGACCGAACAGCTTCACATGCTCCCCTTCCAGCCCAAGGCCAACAGACTGGAATATCCACTGGGATTCCAACACAGCCAGGCTCATTTCATCCTTCATGCCAATTTACCAAGTGATTAACTTGAGGCTACTTTATGTGTCTGGCCTTTTTTCACCCTCCTCACACAGCAAGGACAAGATTTGTCTGATCTCTCTCAGCTTTTCAAGCATTGTGATCAATGGCTTAAAAAGATGGCTTAGCCAACAAGCACCAAGCATTACACAGCATGTGTGCACATGTTTCCCAAGTCTGTGTCTATCCCAAACTGGAGGGGAGTGATTTTTCCCAAGGATGCCATCAGCTCCAATCAGTGCCCAAGCAGATGACATGTCCCTGCTGTGCAAGTGTCACCACTCATGTTTGGATGCTGGGCAGTGAATAAGCTGTGTGCCAGCAATTGGGCCGCACCCCAAGATACAAACAATTACATTTTATATATATATGTGTGTGTGTGTGTGTGTATGTATAAGAAAGGCAAGCAGAGCATTTGCCTCCTCTCTCTTGTAGTGCAACAGGAAAATTGATTCGTCACCCAGGCATATTAAATCTTGCAATCCTGACAGACACATTAGCTTTCAATTACCTGATATGTTTAGCATTATAAACAAACCTCCTGGCACGCCAGCTCCAGACCATGCAAATGTGAGTTTGATTGCAGTGGGAATAAAGGAAAGACACCTCTGAACCCTTGACCAGTAAGAGCTGCCTTCTCCAAGCAGAGGTGCTGCAGGTGTTCATGGGAAGCCCTGAAAGTTGGTGCAGGTCCCACACAAACCCAGGGCTAAACACAGCCATTGTGGCTACTGCCAGCTCCTTTTATCCATCCCTCACACCTTACACGGAGCTGAGGAAGCCATAAGAAATCAAACATCTTTCACAGTATTATAAGGCACTTATCACGTAATTTAATAACTAGAGGCACAAAGGACTTGATTCCCTCAATATGAAATTTATACAAGTGAATTGGTAACAGAAACTTAAAGACAAGTGCTGAATAAAGACTTACAAGGACAACATTGCCCTGTTTAAAGCACAGTCTTCCCCGTCCCAAAAAGCATGGAAATGTCACCCAGCAGTGGCTCATTAAGGATAATTTGAGGTCAGTGGGAAAAGGGGAGTAGAGAAAGCAAATCCAGCTTTTCAGAGACAATTATGAGCATAACCCCAGAGTGTAATTGTGATTAGTCAAGGTAACGATCATAAAACACCACTGCGACCCAGCTCCCTCTGCGCTGCTCTGCTGCTCCTGCCAAGGTCGTGTCAGGGTAAGTGGGTGCTGCAGAGAGCATGACAGGGATGCACTCAGCCCCCATCCCATGGGCATGGCCACATCCAACCCAGCAATCCAAACCAGACCAGGACTGAGCAAAGGACAAAGCTCCCCATGCCCAGCTGAGGAAGATGTGGAGACAGCCCCCACACAAGGCGATGCACAGTGGCATCTCAACAGCCTTCTGGAGAAACCCGACTGCTGGACACAGGCAAGTCACAGGACACAGAGCACTCAGGGGGCCTCCCACACAAAACACTTTTCACATGAGTCCAGACAAGTTTCATGTCCACCCCAGCAGCATCTGCCTGGCCCTGGGCTGGCCAGGGCCATCTACAGGGTGCAGAAGAGCTGCTACAGCTGCACTGTCTAACAAGATTGTCATATAGAGACACCCTACCATGGAAGATGCCCTGAGAAACAGCTTGAAGCTATGCTGAACAGGTTTGGTTTCTTTTCCCAACCTCTGCACTTATTCCATCCTGCATGACACCCATAGGGACACACAGGAGCTGGACATAAAAACCAGGCAGCAGTGCCAGCACCAGCAGAACCTCACGCTTTGCTTTTGTGCCAGGGACAGGAGATCCTCTCAGGGTGCACTGCGCTCTGTATTTGTGCGTGCATCAGTTTCCTTCTATGATCTCAAACCTCTGCTTCCCCCACCAGCTCTGGATGGTGATTTATGGAGCAGAGAGCATTCCTCTCAGGGACAGTGTGTCAGTGTTACTGGAGGACAGCAGGCTGCCTGGACGCAGCATGGACAGATGGCCACAGCATACATGGAGCAGTATGTTCCTGTTATCACACACTGCATCCAAAGTTTTACAGTGTAGGGAATTATTCCCAGGCACATACTTTCAGAAAGGAAGAAATAGGTGTAAAGTAGGATAGCAGAGCTGAAGAAGTGCTGTGGGCAGACATACAGCTGCCTCCACAACAAATACCTGCCCTGATATTCCATCACTATTACTCAGCTAGTCCTGCATAGGAGCAGCCCTGGGGTCCCAAGCAAGGACTGAGGTGTCCAAAATCATTCCAGTGCTATAGAAACCTCATTTATCAAATATAAGCAGCTGTGCAAAAGCTTCAGGAGGAACCTCCCAAGGGCTGCAGCATCTCCAGCACAGGGAGCAGAGTTGAGAGGACAGGGACCCAAAAATCCCTCTGAGAAAGGGATGGGGCTCCTGGTTCAGTGCCAGCTCTCTGCCTGCCACCTTGGCACCTCCCAGATCCTGCAGGCTCTCTCCCTAGCTCTTTCTCATTTATTCCCACAACTACCTGACCTCTGCACAGTCCCAAACACCATCCAGAGTGAGAAAGCATGAAATGGGATGAGCAGTTTTGTCCTGCAGACATGGATATAAATACACAAACACAGACACCTTGGGTGAATCATCACTAAAAGTGAGAGTTCACTCCCCACCTGCAGCACCAGCCAAAGCTCACTCCCCTTCTCCTCTGAGTGGCAAAACCAATTATATTTCACCAAAAGGGTATTTCTTTCATTTCTTTCTCATAGGAGAACCTACAAAGACAGCCTTCTATGCCCAGACAGGAGCTTCCCACTGTTGGACATGGATCTGGGGTACACAGAGAGACTCCTGGCTCAGGACTGGTAACATCAACCTGTGCATGTCTAATCATACCACATCTCCAAAATAGCCAAGCAGCTGGCTAGGGTGGGAGGGCAACCCAACGACAGGAAAAAAAAAAAAAAAACTGCCCTGGGAGTTTTACACCACAAAATCCTCAGGATGAAGCAGCACCCATTGGGCTCCTGCACTCATGTGAAGCAAAAGAGCATCTGCTTTTTAGCTGCTCTCCAAGCACCTGCCATGCCAAAGAAAAGGATGCTTAATCTATAGGATTTCATGTGCAGGAAGATCCAGCAGTGTGCAGCATTTTGTGGTCTTTAAAGATCAAAAGGCGTTTTAGAGAGGAAGCAACATCCTGGTCAAAATCAGCTTCAGTAATCACATCCTGCTTTATTAAACCCTCCTTGCAACTTCAAACTGGAAGTCAAATTCCCTCACACTCCTATCTCCAAACATGTCTGGGGCTTTTCAAAAACAAAACTTCAATATTTTTAAAAATATTTATATGTATGTGTGTGTATATACATGTATATATATATGTATATGTATATATACACACACACAGTAATACAGGGAAAGAAAGCTGCCAAACACTTCTCCAAAGGCAGCTGTTTCTCTCCTGGAGAGCACAGTGCCTACACATATTAGCAAGACAAGAGATGTACTAAAGGTATGGGACCTCTAGAGTTCAGATTGGCAGGAATAACTCTTGGTAAAAAGGAGAGCTAAAGAGCATGAGGCAGAAAGGACACTCCACAAAATAGACACAGGGCCTTGGAGATGGTCAAGACAATGTTCTGGTAGATCACAGTAGCTCAGCTAGGACCCAAAAGGGAGCACTGCCAGCCACAGGCACTCATTGCACTTCATGCTGTGCTTGAGGACAGGAAAATGGAGGGAGGAGGAAGAGGATAAAATAAAATCTCCCACAAACTGGCTGTTACTCTGATAGATGGCACTGGGAGCGAGGAGGCACGAACAGGAGTCCAGCAAAAGCAGACATGAGAGCCAGGACTGGGGATGTAACAGTGCCATCATTGGAGGGGGGCTGAGGTCCTTAATCCAGACCTTCTGCCACCCACCCACACAAACCCACAAGCACACGTTCTGAAAACCACAGCTACAGCCACTATGTGAGTCTCAGTTTGGGAATTTTAAATCCACATGGGCTTCCTGTCTAACCTGTTTTGATGTAGTGCACATTTTTGGGCAGATCCTTCCACTGATCCCAAGCCTGGATCCTGAAAGCAGCACAGAAACCAGAGCTTGGAGCTCAAACCATGGGTGCCAAAGGGTGTCTCAGCCTCTGCACAGTTATGGCCATCTAGCAGCCAAATCCATGGCCCTCCCACAGTCCCCCATCCTACTTTAACCCCTTCTGCTCCCCCCACAGCCCTACCACTCCCATAGAGCACTCATCCTATTTCCAGCTTTTCCCACACACCCCCAACACAGCAAAAGCCACTGGCCAAGAAAGAGGAGGGGAGAGACAATCTTTCTTGGATTCTGCTCCTGTGAGGCTGCTGGATTTTGAGGGGTTTTTTTTTTCCCAAGCATCTCCCAAGGAGCCTGAACTTGGATCCTCCAGAATTTTGGCCCCTCTGATGTTTACGAAGCTCAAACAGGCAGGCAGCAATGCCCAGCTGGGCTGGCCACAGGCCAGGCTCCCAACCTCTGCCCTCAGGACAGCCATGGGCAGGGCAAGTCCAGCCTGAAAGGAGCCCTTCCAAGGCCCTCCACATCATCACAGATCTGCCTGCCCAGCTTCCAGCTGCTCCTCTCAAAGCCAAAGAACCAGATAAATTCTCCATACAGTTTATTTTTGAGCCAACTGCCGAGACCTCCTGAGGCTTGTATTTGCTCTTCAAATAAATCACAGCCAGATCTGCCCACCCTCCCCAGAAGCAATGGAGGGGCTCCTCCATCATCCAGGAGAAGGCCTCTGCCCCCTTTTCCCCAGAAAAAGCCATGAAAACAACCTTCTTCTTCCCTCCACTAAGCTTTTCGTACAAGGGGCACACACTCACTGACTGGGCTCTTATTGCAGAGGTGTGAGAACAGAACCATCTCTCAGGAGCAGGGGGATGTACTTATTAAGTTGTGGTGACTCAGAGCTCAAGGCTTCCCAGGATAACAGGTATTTTGTGGGAAGTCAGCTGGCTCTGAAGAGGAAAAGCAAACCAGCATGCCTATAAACATGACACGGGCATGGAGAGGCAGGGAGGGGAAGAAAGGGGAGCAGGGAGACAACAGACATTTTAAAAGCTCCTCTCCCAGCACTCTACTTTGTTCTCATAAATGTGAAAAAAAGCACCTTGCAAAGATCTTTCAGAAGACACTCTGACAGCCTGCTCATCAGGCTGTTGTGTTAGAGCTGATCCAGCTGCACAAAGAGCAAATCCTGGGACAGTTCTATCTGCTCTCTCAGCTCAGTCTGCCTTTCCTCTTCACAAAGGCATAGCTGAACTGTGGAGAAGCCTCTGCTTGCCCAGCACCTTAACTTGCAGCTTCTCAGCACATAAGACCAGCCCCCCTCAACCCAGCCTTTGCTCACTATGGGCACCTCCTTCACCAGGGCCAGAGGTGGGGTGAGACCCTTGTGCTCACACTGCCCAAACACCCTGCTGCTGAGCTGCACTGGCTGCTAATCAGATCACATTTGTTTTACACCAGGAGCAAGACAGAAGGACACAATATGGGTTACTGCAGTGAGGCTAGCACATGGCAAATGTTAACCCAGCACTGACACCCCCACCCTGCCCTAGCAGGGTGCACCATTTGGAGATGTTGCTCATCACTGGGGCTTGGGGCTTTGCACAGAGGTTTAAGGGCACAGCAGTGACACGTATGACATCCAGAGATGAGCAAAAATACGAGGAGCCCGACAGCTTTGTGCTCCTGAAAATGAGCCTCCTTCTGCTGAAGGATTCCCAGGAGGCTGGCATTAAGCTGGCAGGTAGAAAGCCTCACAGGGGCATTTGAGGAATCCAAAGGTCCTGCTCAGTATTAATTGAGGAGAGGCAGGGAGCAAGGAAGTTACAATGCACCTCCTGACATTGCCTGTCCTTTCACCACGTACTCTGAAGATGTGTTCAAGAGAACACATGTCTTTTTGGTGCCATTTAGGGTCATGGAGCAATTTTGAAGCCAGAAAGCAGAAAATCAGATAAAGTTCCTCCAGAGGTATGTTGTTTTATTATTTGTTTTTGTAAAGAATTGCTCACACTTTGTTCCTGCTCCCGGGCAGTGGGAGGGCCCAGAGGGTCCAAGCACCAGCTTATCCTGAAAGCAAACGACCCGAGTCCAGAGGGTCATCAGTGAAGGAAAACTCACTCTGCACAAAGAATACAGACATTGTCTGTCCCCAGAGCAGGCAGCAGGGCTGGCTCACTCACAGCCAGCAGCAGCTGGGCTCCAGAGCCCACACCCTGTGCCAGGCTGGGTTACTGGGGACAGCAGCTGGCAGGGACAGCCCTCCTGCAGCCAGCTCCTCCTCCCGCTGTGGGACTGCAGAGGGGTGCAGAAGGGCTGCCTTTGTGCTGCCTCCTTTGCAGCTGGACTGCTGGGCCCAGGTCACCAATCTGTGCTTTGATATCACCCCACACTGACCTCACAGCCTCCCCACGCCAAGCTCATCGGGACCCACCAGCCCCTCAGACACCTTCAAACTTGCCAGGAAGCCAGACCTGCCCTAAGCCCCCAAATTCAAGCCACCAACAAAACCACAGGTATCTCCAACAGCACTGGGTGAAGCTGTGCTCTGATCTCTCCCACTGCAATGCCAAGGCTTGGATTCAGCCCCTGGGACAGGATGCACAGAGTGCCTGTGCCAGGCTTGCACCTGTCACCACATTACCAAAGTTTTCTGCCCCAAAATCATCATTTACAGCCCTTCCAGATGTTTTGCTGGCTCTCAATGAGGGCAGGAGACAGAAGTGAAGAAAGCAGGATAAGGACAGAGGGGACATACCTCTGGAGGAACTTTATCTGATTATCTGCTTTCTGGCTTCAAAATTGCTCCATGACCCTAAATGGCACCAAAAAGACATGTGTTCTCTTGAACACATCTTCAGAGTAAGTGGTGAAAGGACAGGCAATGTCAGGAGGTGCATTGTAACTTCGTTGCTCCCTGCCTCTCCTCTCTAGAACCTAGAGAAAAAGCAGCACTGGGATGCTCCAAGGCCAGAAGCTGTAGCTCCCTCCCCAGGACTCTGGACCCTACAGTAAAGCAGGAACAGGAGTAAGACATTCCTGACTCCCACCTGAGCTGGCACAGCCCCCAGCAGCACTGAAATCACCTTGCTGACAGTGATGCCACCAGCTTGGGAAATGACTCTGTGCAGCAGCAGCTGCAGCATCCTCCATGGTTCCCCTGAGAGCAGCAGCACATGTCACCTCCACACAGCCATCCCTGCACACTCCTGCTCCTTCTCAGCCCCAAAACCCTAGCACAGCTGCCCCATGAGGGCATCCCGGCCTTCCCCAGCCTTGCAATGCAAGCACCAGCTCCCAGTTCCACATTTTGAGCTGCCTGGCCATGAGGTCTCACACAAAGACACAGAGAACTGAGTGAGAGGCAACACAAGACCTCTTGAAGCCCCTCCCCTAAAAACTGACCAACAGATTCTGCCCATGATGGTTTTAAGATGGGTTGGTTTGGGCTTTCCACATCATTCCCCTAACTCCCCTTTGAAAAATCCTGTAGTTGCTATGGAAATAGTCTCATCAGTATGGGTGGAGCATAGCAGTACCAGTCAAAACTCAAAAAGCCCTGTGGCTCCCAGTTGATACCAGCTCCTAGGATCTGGCAGCACTGGAGGGAACTCCAAGATGCCCAGGGAATACCCTGAGCTTAAAGCAATGCTTAGCACTGATGGATGAGTGAGACCCATTTGGGAGTCAAGGGCAGGGACTTGCAATTCACCCAGGGATAAACAGGCTAAAATGATAATTGAGACACTCTTACACTGGCTAAGGGATAAGAGGGTTATAAACAGCAAAAAAGCTGCAATTTTCCCCAGCAACACCCTCACCTGGAGGTGACCACAGACAAGGGTAGCAGGGGCAGAACTGAGCTTTGTCACTGGCCCTGCCACCAACAGAGCCCCCAGAGAGGCTTCTCCTGCCTGCTCTGCACTCCCAGCACTGACGTGAAGCTAATCAGCAGCAGGGTGTGAACAGTGATCATTAAGTGCTGTGAGGAGGGCTGCAGGGTAGAAGTCTTTCCCATGTGGCAAAGAGAGCAGCATTTGGGCACTTGCTGGGTGCTCCAGTAGACCCACTTCACACCAAGTCACCCACTCCCACCTGAGAGCCCCAGGGGGAGAACATTCAGGTTTGACACCAATTCCTTGCTGAAAACACTGGAAGAGTCCTTGCAGACGATGGATTATCCTTTACCACTAGAGCTTGGAGCGAGATCCCCAGGCAGCAGAGACCAGCTGAGTGGGAAATGCATCTTCTCCGTGGGAGTGAACAGCAGGCCAGCAGCACTCTGCACAGGGAGGTGCCACTGCCATGCTGGCAGATGTACTGCAGCTGTCACCAACCCCAGATTTAGGGTAAGTGCCAGGGACCCCCATCTGCATCACCCCATCCAGCTGGGAGAGAGGGAGGATGTGATGCCTCTACCAACAGCAGGGACACCTCCTGCCTCTGGCCATGCTGAGTAGCAGTGTTCAACCTGCTGGCATCTGTCACCTTGTCACCAGCTGCAGCCCATGACAAATGACAGCAGGAGGTTCTCCAGGCTGCAGAATGCAAACCAAGGTTTTAACCACTGTCCCCAGCCGATCCCAACCAGAGATCTCATCACCAATGGCAGCTTAACTCTGATGCAACCTGGGCTACAGCAAGGAGCTTCCAAGCTGCAGTTACACCACCAGCACTCATGGTGGACCAGCATATGTGAAACCCCTTTCACAGCATCACTTCAAGCTTGGCAATGAGCAGGTTGCAGATGTTTTCCCAAGTATTTGTCTCTTGGAGCAGGGATTCACCCACACTCAAAGCTGATGCCACCACACAGATCTCACCAAGATTTCCCATCCTCCCCCACCAGCCCACAAAGCCACTGGAGCTGTCACCCAGCACATCCCACCCTCTGCTCCCAGGCCTGCCTGCAAAGGGGGAATCTCGTGGGCGGCACCAGCACAGCACCAGGAGGTACTGTGGCACATCCATCAGGCTCACACATTCCTGGTTCCAGGGTGGATCTGAGCACAGCACGGAGCACTGCTGGGCCCTGCACTAGAGGTGCATGGCCCTGTTCAAAGGACTAAAGAACAATTTGCACCATCAGCCTGCAAGGTGCACATCTACACACCTATTTTGGGATCATCTTGCCAGATCCCAAATACTTTCCCAAACAAATGCACTCAAGAGAGCAGGTTGAGCTTGAGTTGTTACTGAACCATCCATGCCTGGTCATAAATGCTGCAAATAATAGAAGCCTGCACTCAGTAATTGTTCTTTCTCACCCAAATTCGACAAGTTCAAGACATAAAGCAGAAAGCAGCAGCCCAAATGCGTCCCATGCCCTGTCCCATGTCCAGGGAATGCACTGTCTCTTGCTCCCTGCTGGCAGAAATCTCATTGCACCAACCCAAAACATTTTGCTCCACAGTTTTGGGGAGATGTTATTGAAAGAACTTGCATGCAAAGCTGCCTGCAAAGCAAAATGACTCTACAAAATCTACAGGGACCTGAATCAGCCCCACTTGGACCAAGGACAGCAAAACCAGGCTGAAGGCAGGGGAGCAGCCAGCCGCTCGTGACTCTGTGCCCCGTCACCTCCAGCTCACCACAATATGCCAGCACATATCACCATCCCTCCTGCAACATTTCCCAAGGCCTGGGTGACAGACTGTGCAGCCCCAGCTCCCACAGTCCCTTTATCCCCTGTGACCCGGAGGTAACCCCAGCAACGGAGCAGGGACCATCCTATCTCATGGAAAACTAAAACACAGACCGAGTAAACAACTTCCCTCTTGTCACACAGCAGAATTTACAGGATGCCTTAAGATGCAGTTCCTCAAAAATCCACCTTTGCTTGGAGGTCCCCATCAAAACCTCAGCAGCAGGGATGCTTTGGTGAGGCCCAGTCAGCCCTGTGGATGCTGCTACCAGGAAAATTCTGCTATTAGGCAACAGAGCAGAATTTGGGGAAGGTACGGACTCCTGAGGACAGCACCCCTGTGGCTGCACCCCATGGCACCCCAAGATGCCCAGCAGAGAGCTGTGCCCATTGCCTGCATAGCAGTAAAATGCCTCAAATAAAAACTCCCCACAGCCAGCACAGTGAATAAGATTACAACAAATATAAACTAATGATACAGCTGTCAAGGCAGATTAGACTGCACAGTGTAAAAATTGCAGGGCTGTTTAGTCACAACAATATAAGATTAATTTATCAATACAGCTTATGTGGCACTGGAGAGATAGCAAATTGAATAAGTGAATCTTTTCTACACCTTGCTCAAGGAGGGAGTCTCAGACCTGATGGGTGTATGGGGCTGGATGCCACTGAGGATCACACAGGCAGTGATCACCCAACAGAGCTGGTTTGACACAGCCCAGGGGGATCTGCCCCTTCATCCCAGGATTAGGGGATGGCACATGAGCCACCCAAATGCATGGCTCTGCACCCCTATGCTCCTAAATGTGCCCACCTTCTGCAGTACCAGAATGGAGAGGGAGGTTGCTAAATCAAGACATCCAGAAGCTGCTGCAGGCGGGAACCTCCCAGAGCCTTTTCCATGAGCCCCTCCAAGTCCAGCATCACAGGACTAGAGCTGTTTGTGCAGCCTCACCTTTCAGCTCTGTCCCAGTTACAGCGTGTACGTGTGCTGGTGCACACAGGAATCCAAGGCAGCCTCCACAGCTCTAACACAGGCAAAAATATGCACAGCCACAGCCCCCCCTTGGGGGCTAAGCCCTGCCGGAGCCAGGCAAGCTTGCAACCCTCAGAACATCTCTCATGAGTTCCCAAAAAGCAAGAATCTGACCATCAGGTCCTCAGGAGGTGCTTCCCTATTCATCCCACAGCCTCTACCCGAAGACTACAGCGTCTGCACTGGGCCCATATGTCTCATGTGTTGTCGTGTGTGGGTTAAAAAATGTGCAAGTAAATAAATAGGTGCAGCGATAATGAGCCAAGGTTTCGATCTGTGAAGGTGAGAGCACAGCAGCATCTGCCAATACGAAGGAAGCACCCGTTTCTATAAATATTGAAATCCGGTAATTATCATCATTAGAACTAGTTGTGATTTAGCCATAGCTCAATCCCAACAAGTAAGAATGGCATTTATTTGCCACAATTAGAACAGCTAAAAATACCTCCCAAACTTTGCCTCGTTCAGCCCCATCCCAGCAGGCTCAGCTCTGGGCAGGGAGAAATGCCAAGCAGGGGATTGCTTGAAGGACCATGCGGGGCTGAAAAGACCCTGTGCTCTCACAGGGACACAACACAAGGCCACTCCATCTTCTAGGACCCTTCATGGAAGATGTGCTCTGTGGCTTTCTCCCCAGCTCTGGTTCATCCCAGCTAATTGCTGCCCTGGTGACACCCAAATGATCCAAACCAGCCACTACCGACAGCCACGGGTTTCCTCACCTTGTGGGAACCTTGCAGTTATGCCAAGAGCATCCACACACTCAGCATCCCTCCCAGGCCCCAGATGAGTGCTGAAGGACTCCTAGAGCTCAGCATGCAGGACAGACAGCTTCATGGATGGACCTCCTGGAAGACCTCATCCTTCCCAGCTTCTACAGACAACTTCTCACACAAAATCCTGTGAGCAGCATCAAGCTGTCCTGTCCTTGCTCTGCAAAGTGACCAGAGTGCCACCATCTTTCCAGAAGCTTTAAACAGGATTTGGCCATCCTCCCTTGGGGACACATCTGCATCCCAGCTGCCACCAGCAGCTTCCCAGATGATAAAGAAATGCCTGTGAGGTGCAGATAAATACTGCAGGAGACAGCACCTCAAAGCAGCTACAATCAACTCTCAGCTTCCAATCCAAGTCTAAAATCCAGGAAAAAAATCCCCGTCTACTGACACAGATCACCCAGGGCCATCTCCTTGTGCTTGTTCCAAGACTCCAGATTTTCCCTGAGGAAACGTGCCCAGCTCCCCCAGTCAGAGATGTTCTTTCTGACAGTCACGGTGAATATTCTCCCTGCTTATCCGATAATATCTGGAAAGGGCCATGAAATGGGAGCTCAGCGAGGCTCTGCTGTGCGGGGGCGAGGGCACTGAGGTGCTGCTCCCTGCCAGGTCCCAAATATCCATCCCAGTCCCACTGGCCTCCACCTGCTCCTCCCTGAAATGCCTCCAGCCCTGGCATTTCTCAGCCCCCAGCCTCCCTCCACGGGTAATCTGACCCCTCTGATGCCTTTTTTCCCTGCTCTGTTTGCTTCTGAACTCTCTTCAGTTTGCCAATATTCCCATAATAAGGTGCCTTAAACTCAGACCACATTCCTGGATTTTTTTTCATTATTATTTTGGCGGGTTTCTGTTGTTTTCCTTTGCATTTTTTTTCAGTGAGAATGGCCAGGTTGTAGCTCTGCTCCCACAGCTCCCCCTCTCCCCAAACATAGCCCATCACTATTAGTTTAGGGCCCTAAGCCAGTTCTCAGTCTATTTGGCAGCATCGTATCCAAGGCAAACTGAACTAATTTTGAGAGTAAGATTTGGTGAGACACTATATCAAATGCTTTGCTAAATCCAAATATATTAGGATTTCCACGTTCTGCTCAGCCACTAATTTTGTGATTCCATCAAAAAGAAAAAGCAATCAGGTTTGTCTGGCAAGATTTATTCTTTCTAAATCCCTGCTGTTATTGCTCATGCTTTCCTTATCCTCTAGTGCTTCACTTTCTTAATGCTGCAGGACTGGAAGCATTTGCTGGAAATTTATTTTTGCTATTTATATGGATTTTGAAAATCTGCCTCTGCTCTCCTCCGCTGCCCCCTGCCTTTCCCACTGCTGTTTAGCATCCCTGTGCTCCCTCCATTCACATCATCTCCTCCATCCTCCTCCCAAAGCCGGAGCACAGCAGCATCATAAGCCCAGTGTTAATACTCAGCTCAGACACAAGATACAGGAGAAATAAACTAATACAAAAACATTTGGCAGCAGGAGAAAGGTCTAAAGGATACACCCAGCTGGGTCAAGCCCAGCTTTATTGCAGAGCATCACAAACAGTTAATATTAATGCCTGAATCAGCCATCCTGAGCATCTCCACATTTTTCTTGCAAATTTTATGGCAGTCACGCTCAGAGTGATCAGGGAGAGTTGAGCCACAAGTGACACAGATCGGTGCCTTTCCAGGGGACACCCATAGTCCCTACTGGGTCAGGGCAGCACATCTGTAAACCAAACTCAGAACCACTCAGGCTTCTGGGAGCTCTTCCAGGCCTGGGGCTTGCAGAGAAAGGTCAGGAAAGGCTGCACTCCCCTGCAGCTTCCCACTCACACCTTGAGGACTGAGGTACTCAGAAAGCCACATCATGAGGCACTCAGATCTCTTACAACACTTTCCTCCCCAGTGAGCCAAGCAGAACCCTCTAAGTCCTGTGTTCTCACAGCAGCTTTTCAGATAGCACCATTCCAAAACACTCCCATGGGTGGCCCCATCCCAACTCTGACTGTACATCCACTGCTGTGTGCTCCACTGCCCTTCATGGGAGCAGGGCAGAGCTGCTCCTTCATTTCATGGTATCACTCACTCCTGCTCCTTAGGAGGAAAAAAGCAGCTGTGTTGGAGTGTCACCAGTTTCTGCTCACCAAGCTTTAGAAGAACCCACTAATTGTACACCACAAAAACCTGCCTGGGTGCCAGCTGCCTGCACATCCCTGGGACACCCCAGGCAGCCACAACAAAGCAGCAGCACTTCCAGTCTGCATTGAGGACAAGCCTTGGGCTCCAGACAAAGCCTTCCCACAGACACTGACACCTCCCCTAGCACAGCTCAGGTCATGGCTCTGAGCTGATGTTTGGCTTCCCACACCTCCATCAGGTCAGGTCCCTGTCAGACCCTTTGTCTCAGCTCCTACGTGCTGTTCCAGGGGAAAAACTCATCATGGTCATCCCAGCAACTCAAGACTCAGGAAGAGGACATCAGCATCCAGCAGAAGCCCAGATGACAATTCCTACAAGGGATCTCTGCTACCCACTGCTCCTTCAGTGCCCACTGAAGGGAGCTTATACAGGGGCATGGTGAAGCTAAGCTCTGGCATGACCCCAAGCACTCAAGGGATAAAAAGGAGATTTTCTCTTTACTTCAGTTATTTTTACATCTCAGAAATGTGTCCTGGGGGAGCAGCCATCCTCAGGAGTCCTGCTGAGGGCTGGGATACCAACACCCTCTAGTTTAGAGCCAGCTGGCTGCAGACCAGCTGAAGATGACAGCCCAGCCCTGCTTGCAGCACAAGGATGACCTTCCCCACAGGCAGCCAGGCTAAATGTCCTCCACCAGTTCCCACCGCCAACAGATTCCTGAAGGAGCTGGTGGGAAGGATTAACCCATTCTGGGACAGCTGCCCTCCATCACCCCAGCCTCACCAGGGCTCAGGATTTACAGCACAGGCAGAGCAAGGGGGTCAGCAGTGGAAAACTAATGGGGATGGAGGATTTACAAGGAAGGGCTGGATTCAGGGAAGGCAGAGCAGAGGGTGATTTACAGGGTCAGCAGCAATTTACACAGCAGGTAGCACAGGGGAGGCCAGGATTTACAGGGGCAGGGGAGAAGTGCATTTTATGGGTCTTTATTAGGAAATGAGCAGCTCCTTCCCCGACCGCTGTGACCTGGGGAGGGATGTGGGAGCTAATGGATCTGCAAGAAGCCTCCCCCTTGCTCTGGAGGTCACAGACAGGCCATCATGAGGAACCATCCCTTTCCCAGCATGACTGCATGCTGCAGCTGGTTTCTGCTTGGCCACAACAACCTTAGGGTCATTCCAGTGTGTCCTTGTCCCACCACTGCCCGGGGGCAGTGCTCCGAGGGCAGCCTTGGTGGTCAGTGCCTCCAGGGAGGCTACAAACAAACAGACATCTCCTCCTAGAGCTGGAGGCCCTTCCTTCCTCCTGGCAAGCCTCACAGTCCCTTCCCACCAGGGTCTGATCCAGCTCATCTGCTGGCAGAGGCAGCGTTTGTCCCCCTGCCAAGGCTCCTCCCCACCAGGACAGGGCTGCCAGGCAGGCAGGGTCACAGCCTGCTGTCCCCCCACCCCACAATGGGGGCAGTGAGCCAGCCCCAGGGCCACCAGCACAGGCACACAAGTCACTTCACCCACTCTCCAGTCACATTTTCCTGCTGCTTCTGGAACACAGCAGGAGCCAGGGATTGAGGTCAGCTCCACAAATGTGACCCTCAACACATCATTTTGGTCAAGCAGGTTCTTTCCTTGTACCGCAGCATCTTGTCCTCACTCCTGAATTGCAGCAGGGCTGGTGAGGGACACACTCCTCAAACATGCAGTACAAATTGTGAGGGGCGGCAGCATGTTTGGGTCTCCAGTTGTCACAAATCTCCCAGCCCTGACTCTCCTGGCAGCATCCGTGAGCTGGGAGGTGCTAGGCTGGACACAGAGACACAGGCAGGACCAGGCCTGCTCACACTGCAAGTGAGGCAAGAAAAGGAAAAAAAAAAAAAAAATAGGAAAAGTTGTCCCAGCACAGAAACTCTACCATGTTGTGACATCACCACTTTGGAGCACTCCATGGCTGGCCTCTTCCACCCCAGGAGGTGACAGCTCAACTTAATGCCCAGGAGTGAGCCAGGACACACATCCTGCTGCCCCCAGCTCTTCCCTGCCACTCCTTCCTGTCAGTGTTACAAGGCACAAGCTGTCCCTCCAGAAGTGCCCAAAGCTCCAGGCACACCAGCAGCAGGGTGCCACCAGGTGCCAACCTCACCTTGCATGCTGCTACATTCACTCCCCAAGAGGCTTGCAAAACAAGACGTGGAGGTGTTGATCTTAGAAGAGCCTAAAAAAGGGGGAATTCATCTCAGCCTCGTTCTCCAGCCGCTTCCCTGTTCTGTAACAGATACAGGAGGCCTCCTGCTAAACAAGTGCAATTCCTGCAGGGGACACCAACCTCTTGCAGCACTGGGCTGCTCAGCACAGGGTGCAGTAAGACTCGTGTCACCAGCAGACAGAGGGATGAAGTGGAACAGCTCCAAGCACTGACCACAGACACCCATGAAAGCCTCGAGCGCTGCCCAGCCCTGGCATGATATAAAAGGGGTGAAAACAAAGTAGTGAGCAGCCTACTCAAAGCAAGGGAAGTTTCTCTCTTTCAGCCTGGAGAGATGTAGCTCTGACAGGTCACACCGGGCACTATCCCAGTGTTTAGGAGCCCAGATAACATCCCATTGTTTGCAGGTGAGGATTCACTCACAGCCCAGCAGATCCCCCAGATCCTCAGCAGAGACAGAGGAGCAGCATCCCAAACAGGCTCGTCTTCTTATCCATGTAAAACTTCCAGAGTGGCACAATAGCAACACCCAACTCACAGCACCACCAAAACCACAGACAACAGCCACATCATTGCCCCCCTCCCGCTCCCCCAAAGTTTGACTAAAGCTCAGGAGTATCTTTGCTTTTATAAATCTCTGCCTTTTAATGATGGCTTCAAGGCTCAGAGAAAAAAAGGCCCATTAAACTCACTGAATAAGTTAATGGGGCAGAGAGAATCCATTTCAAAGCCACCCCAGGCTATTTTCCTCTGGAGCTAAAGCCTGAATAAGCAAAAAGGAAAAATTAAAACTGTACAGTGCTTTGCCAATAAATAACCCCCAGTGTAATCTGCTACCAGGCAGGCCTCCATTTTCAGAGATAATAGGATGCAGATCAGCTGC
Organism: Petroica traversi; assembly: GCA_025920805.1. Taxonomy (NCBI): domain Eukaryota; kingdom Metazoa; phylum Chordata; class Aves; order Passeriformes; family Petroicidae; genus Petroica; species Petroica traversi. Next base: position 60,443 of record JAHLSL010013362.1, read on the forward strand.
AAACCACCTCCCCTTGCAGGGACACCACCTTTTGATTGCAATTAGCTGTGCCGAGGCAGGAGCCTCCATCTCCTGCCTGTCCCTTTCCACCTGCCTGGGCAAGAGGGAATGACACATCCTGCAGAAAATGCCAAAATCCAGCACTTGGCTCTGCAATTCCCCAACATCAATGCTCCAGGCACACACCCCTGCTTCTCTGCCCCATTTTTCCCAAGCCCTTCTGCCCCTTTATCCCTGCCTTCTCCCCCTCCTTCACCAGCAGCACTGTGGGTCCATCCCTCACCCATCAACCAGAGCCCACACACAGCTGCTCCTCCCCAAACACTTAAAAAACAAGTGCATGTCCCAGAGAGAAGGAAAAAAAATTAAAATCCCTGCTTGTAAATGTTGATCCCACTAGACACAGTTTGTTTACTATTTAATATTTAAAGATGCTAATTAAGTCTCTGAATAAATAAATCTATGCTACCCGTGCCTTTTGGGAGGCAGAGATCTTTCCCTTGGGGCCAGGGCAGTCCAGAATGTGCCGGGCAGTCTGCCTGGGTCTGGGGCCAAGCCTGGGGCAAAGCTCAAGGATTCCACGACCATCCCTCCTGCAAGGAAGGGCTTATTGGCGACAGAAAGCAACACCAGGCTGGGAGCATCAGACACCTCAGCCATCAAGTCCTGGAGGAGAACATAGGCAGGACAAGGCATCGAGAGGAGGATTTCCAGGCAGGGCTGCCCACAGTGGCTCCTCTTAGCCCTGGGATGGGCACTCAGCTACAAGCAAGGAGCCAAGGGCTTGTACCCCCAAAGGTCAGAGGATGAACCCACAAAGTGCTGGGGGGACACAGATACCAAGAGACATCACCACAGCCCACCAGCAGCCAGGGCTGCTCCAGCTACAGGCACTCACTCCCCTCCCACCTGCCCAGAGCCAGGACAGGCAGCCCGCACAGCTTCTTACCTGGGAGCACCCCTGTTTCAGCTCCTCTTCTCAAAACCAAAATCCAGCATCTTAGCAGGAACAGCCACTGCTGCCTCCCTCTCTCACAACCCCAACATCCACAGCCCAGCTCTTCCACCTGATATCTCTTCAGCCTCATTAGGCTCTGCCTCTCCCAAATCAGCTCTGTCTGTATCCTGCACCTTTGCCATTAACCCCCACAGTGCCAGCCCTGCTCCCTATTGCCCCTCCCTGCTCAGCCTGCATCCCTGCACTCCTCGGGCTCAGGCTTTGTTCTGATGCTCCCAAGGACGCCCTTCAGCATCTGCCCCAGCCTGAAATGAGGGGTACAACACTTCCCAGAGGAGCTGCTCTGATGCTGATCCAGCTCTGTGCTACTCTGCCCTCTCCCCTTCCGAGTCTGGGACAGCCTGTGAGACACACAGGCCTGGAATCATGGATGTGTCCAGAGCCCACGTGAGGCTCAAAAGAGAGATAGTCCCCAGTAACACTCAGCTTCTCTGAACAGGCACAGAGAGCCCCAGGAGGAAGGGATGCCCTCACTGGCCAGGGAGCTGGGAGCACAGAGCATCCCAGACCCTGCGTCGTTCTGAACCTTGCATGCTCCACAGGCTGCTCACCAGCAGCCACCAAGTGACTCGGGGCTTTCGTCTTACTTTTCTTGGCATTATATTTTGGTTGGGAAAGCACAGGCAAGGCACGAGACAGGCAAAGCCAGGACCCACTTCCTTCCCCAGGAGCACCAATCCACATCCTGGAGGAAAGAGTTCTGGGACAAGAGAGATTTTTTTTCCAGCCACACAAGTCACAGAGCTCCCCACAGTCAATCCCATCTGTACTGGGAAAACACAGGGATGCCCAAGCTGGCCTTGTCTACCTGGGTTAGGAGCAGGCAGAGGAGGGCAGGCAGCCCAAGGGAGCATTTGCACAGCTGGATCACAGGCTGCAGAGCCAGGACTCCTTGTTCCCAGCCCAGGTCACTTCTCAGCATTTCCATGGAGAGCATGGGATGAGGGAGGAGGCCAGAGCTCCAGGAGCAGAAGAAAAGCAGCTGCAGGCACCCGAGATCTCCCTCATGTGGCTTCATGTCCCGGCAGGGTCAGGAGTTACAGCCTGGCATTTCTACAGCTCAGCTGAACATTCATGTTCTTAATTTATCCTGGCAAAACCCTGAGCATGCAGGATCGTCAGCAGCATTCAGATTCCCAGCATCTGTTAGAGCATTTCCACATTAACATTTCCTAGTGGGAACCTCCTGGTGAGAACTAGTTAAGGGACAGCCTTGCACAGCCCAGAAGGATGGGGACTTCACCGTGCTCACATCTGCTCCTACCCATTACCCAGTCCCCCAGGGACAATGAAGAGCAACCAGCAAAGACACCAGTACTCTGTCCCCAGCACAACTGAGCCCAGCACAGAGCTGTAGGGAAGAGGCTTCATGGGGGGGTAGGACTTGGGCTCAGCCTCTCCCTGCATCCTTCCCTGGGATCCCAGGACCATTTAGTTGTCATTTTAACAAGCAGTGTAGCCCAGAATAAGCACCCTGAGTTGCGCATTTGTGCTATCAAATTCCCTTGAGAATCCTTCCTGACCTCTCTGCTCCACTGCTGGGAGTTTTGTTTTTAATTAAAAAGGCAGTTTTTATTTAGGCTGAAGCTGGGTGTGATGTCACATGACGGTACAAGAAAGGCACGGTGACTACCAGACTCCATTATCCTCCACACCAAAGCACTGGGTGGCAGCTGGGGGAAAGCTCACTGGACACATGGCTCTGCTTCTCCTTCAGCTCCTCAACTGCTACAGCACATGAAAACAAGCTAAAAATGCAGCACATATTTTCCTGGTGCCACCCTTCCAGGCAAACATTGGCCAGGTCTCACACAGAGGGAAAGAGGGAAGGTCCCCCAGTCCCTTGGGGTCTGGGGATACCCAAGGACACAGCACAACAAGGTTGTGGAATAGCCCTGTGAGCTTGGCACTGATTCCAAGTATTCCAAGGGGAGCCCAGAGAGATTTTAGTCCCCCTTTCTTCAACTGAAGTGACATCAGGCCCTGTGCTGTATCACGGCTCCAACCCATGATCCATCACCCAGTCCCCAACACACATCCATGCAAATGTTGCCCCTGCCACGATGCTGGGGGTCCATTTGCTGTTGCATTGCAGGACCACAGGGTGTCACAGCCTTTCCATCATGCTGGGAGCACTTGGCAATAGCAAGCAGAGAAATAACCAGCCCCTCTTTGGCCCAGCTGCCAGGGAAAATGAGATAATCCCAGAAGCCGCACATGGAGGATGTCACAGGGTCAAGGCCAGATTCCTGCTCTCACTCACCCTCAATCTGTCTCACACTAGAATCTTCTAAGCCTTCCTCCCTTGGAAGGCTCTATCTCTCTGACTTCCATCCAACCTTTGCAGCAGAGGTTTAATCAAAGGAGCAAAGAGCATTGCACCTTCCCTGGAGGCCTCCAGAGACAGCTCTCAGCCTGTGCCCTCCTGCCTCTGCCTCCAAGATTTCTCCATGGACATCTCTCATGTCTGCTAAACACAACAGGACAAATAGATCAGTCTTGTTTATCCCTTCCTCCATGCTTGGCCTCTCCTTAAACCCTGGCCAGTGCTGGGCTAAAGGATCTTCATCCCCACCCTCTCTCTTGCAGGCCAGCTCCACCACTGCTGTGTGCCTCAGCTTCCCCATCAGTGAAATAGACAGAGCTCTTAGAGGCTTCCCTGTAGGATCACAGCCAGAAGCTGCTCACAGAGGATGGGTCACCGCCCCCATCAGGCACCTCTTGCCAGAAGCACCTTCTCACTACATCTGCTTTGGTTGGGCCAATCCCATCCAAAAACCTGCAAGTCACCTCAATTCACAGACAGGCTGAGGCTGTATCTTGCAGCACTAGTGGAAGAGCTGCGGGTAGGGGATGTGCACTGGCCCAAATCTCCCACAGAAAAAAAACCATGAGCCATCAACCCACTCGGGTCCTAGGGACTGTCCGACACCAGTGGGTGCTCAAACAGGGACAGGGATGCCGAGTTGGGGAGCAGGCGAGAGCCCAAGAGGAGTCCAGCAGCACGGGCACCCGGAGCAAAGTCCTTTCAGTGTGACAGCGAGCAGGCGGTGACCTGACCCCCGAGCCTCGCAGCCCGCGCCGCTCCGGTGCGGCTCCGA
>JAHLSL010013362.1:74561-113543 GCA_025920805.1 Petroica traversi
AAAAAAAAAAAAAAATCCTGAAAGAGGAAGACTGAAGTGTTGAAAAGGCTGAGCTCAGAGCGCCGAAATGGCATCAGGAGAGCAGTGAGTGCGAGCTGAACAGCAGAGCGAATTAAGATGCATGGTGCATTTTTGGCAAGCACAAACCCAAGCAGATCAGAGCTCTGCTTAATTTGCTCTGCTTTTCCACAGCGCTTTTCTGCATGCCTTTTTTTTTTTTTCCCAATAGTTTCATGTCTCTGCTCCTCTGCACAGAGACACAGCGATGAAGGGATGGTGCTGCAGGCAGGAGCGCGGGCAAAGAGAGGAATTACAGGTGTAGGACTCCAGATATTTCAAGGGTCTACTTCTGCCAGGCACGGGGCTTTGCATAAGGAGGAGAGACAGCACTGGCTGAGCCAACACCTTCAGACTCTGCTACACACCCAGAATCATCCTGCCCCAGAAGAGGCAACAAGACTTTGGTGGGGGGGAGGGGGGGGGAAGAGGAAAGAAAACTCTTTCCTCTTGAATCCACCAAATTGAGAGGATTTGCAGCTGGGATTCCTGCAACCCCAGGCCCCAGCAGGAAGCCTGTCCCAGTGGGACACAGGCCGGGCTCCTGCTTGGGCAGGTCCTCACCCACTGCTGCCCAGCCCCACCAGGACTCTGGAAATGGCAATGGTGTGCAAGGGGCTGCTCATTCCAGGGTATCAGTCCTGCTCCCGTGGGGTCTTCACCAGGGTTCCTCCTGCCAGGGTTCCCCAGGGTATTGGTCTAGGGAAGAAATATCAAGGTGGGAGGGCTGTTTTCTCCCTGAGCCCCACCTCTTCCAAATTACCAAAGTGAGACACCCAGAGCAAAACAGGTCACTGGGGTGCCTGGCACTGCAAGAAAGAGGAGCAAGGGGGAGAATTTTGTAGATTCCCACTCCCATAAGAAGCATCTCCCATCCTCAGGCACCTACAGGGAGACACCAGGGAGGAAAACACCCAGGCATATTTTCTACTCCCTGCCTCAGTTTCCCCAGCTGTATCAAAGAGATGCCATCCTTGTGGCTCAGCCCTATGACTAGACTGCAGAAGGCTTTGGTGGAGGGCACCAGGTCATATTCCCCTGCCCATGGGGAACACCAGGCACCCCATGATGCCCAGTCAGCCTGTGGGCTCATCCCCCAGCAGCACAGGGGACAGGGATGTCACACTACCCCCAAAACCAGTGCCCAGGGCTTCCTTTATACTGGAGCTGGTGCAAGGCCACAGACTCTTCGTGGCACATGACATCAATCACACCATCACATGTGAAAGCAGTGTGAGCCCATCAGCATACCCTGGCATGTCACCACAGGTGGGGACACATTCAGGGGACACACACCCACCTTGGGGATCCACTGCTGTCCTCTAACACAGCCATGCTCTCTGCTGGACAGATCAGCACTGTCACCTGGAGGAAGCCACTGTCACCTGGAGGTGCCAGGGTGGCACTGCTTGGCTGGGGCTGCACACATGAGCACCCTGTCCTTCTGTCCCCCAGGGTGTGGGGTCCTCCCTTGGCCTGGAGCAGAGTACAACTGCTAACAAAGTACAAAAGCAGTCAGAGATGTTTTCAGGTCCTCTGCAATCCAGTCACCAGCTTTACCCTCTGCTTGCAAAGCCAAGGTTTAACCCACAGAAAACTGGGGAGGTCTCAGGCCAGCTGTCCTGGCTGGTGGGGACACAGGAGCCCACCCACCCCCGTGACTTTCCCACCCCACTCTGCCACCTGGTCCCAGGCAGGCCCTGCTTCAGCAGCTGATGAGGAGGATTTGTGCCAAGCCACTCCTCCCTTTGCCACTAATAGATTAATCTGCTCTCACAGAGGAAACGTGCCCAGGCAAAGAAGGGGAATGGGACAGGAGCATCCAGCAGGTGAGGGCAATGGAAGATAAGCAGGAGAAAGAACCTCGGAGGGTTGTTCATCCTTCCTGGTGCTGGCTGCCACGGGGATTGGTGAGCTCACTGGAGGAATAGACTGCAGTGACAGCAAAGTCCCTGCCACAGAGAGCAGATGGGCCACCAGCCTTCACCCAGAACCTGAGCTGGGTGGCCCCTGCTTCCCCTGCTCAAACCCAGCACCCCTCACCCGTGCATGGACAGAGAGGAGATGATGCCCAGCAAGGGCAGCACTTCCATTTGCCCACCCAGACTCAAAAGAGGACGGGAGTTGTTGGGAGCTGCCCTGGTGGGAACGTGTCGTTCCTGCTTCCAGCCCTGCCTCCATCCCTCACTCCTGTCCCTGTGGAAGAGGGAGGCAGGAGCAGGGCATGAGTGATGGGGCTGTCAGAGCACAGAGATGGTATCTCGAGCAGAGGCCTTGCCGTTATTGCTGTGAGGGATGCTGGCAAATTGCTCTTTCAAGAAGCATCTCCATGAAGAATGAAATCAGTGCTTCCTGTGAGAACTCTGCCCCAGAGGGGCTCAGGGGCTGGGTTTCCTCTGGCCTTTAAAAGCCTCCAGAAATTCCATTGGATGCACTTGAAAAAAACTAAACAAAAGTTCCTCTGCAGAGAGCTCTCTGTCTGCCCCATCCCAGCTGCCCTCTGCATGGGGACACAAGTTGCTACCAAAACGCTCATCCCAGACCAAAGAGTGGGGCTGGGAAGGGCCTGAGGAGCTCCTGACCACAGACAGAGGTGAAGGCAGCTGTTTGGTATTTGGTTCTACTCTTTCACACAAACAGAGCTGCCTTTAACCTCTCCTTCTCAGGCTGGCTGTCCCTGGGGACAGTCATTCCCCTTGCCACCCCACATGGCAGGTAAAGGCTGCCCAAGGCACTGCTGGCCTCCTGAGGGCTGCAAACACCACAGCCCCTCGGGGCACGACCAGAGAGAGATGCGTGGTCCAATATCTGCTCAGTCATCACAAGCTCCGACATCCACTCGAGCCTCTGATCTCGGTATTGATCCGGCAGGCCCGCGCTGAGGCTCGCGCCGCCCCGCTCCCTGTTACCAGAACAGCACTCCTGCTCACTGAAAATGATGACCTGACATTTTCCTAGCCCCCCTCTCACCCAGGAGGATCTGCAGATCCACTTTGCACACCTCTGACAGGCAGCCAGCCCCAGGCGGGCAGAGCTGCTCGGCAGCGGTGCCGGGCAGAGAGCGGGGTGTGAGCTCTGACAGGAGGGACAGGGAAAAGGGGTTTGTCTCTGCCTGGGGGATTTGCCTGAAGTTTCTTTCCATTAGAGAGACCCCAAAAGCTACACATGTGAGAGGTTCCAGCTTGCAGAGTAAATGCCCATGTGCTAGTGCCAGCCTTCAGGGAGGGATGTCATGGTTGGTTTGAGGGCACAGCACCCACCGTGGCATCACTGAGCTCGGCTGCAGGAGGAAAATATCAGCCCCTGCAGAGCCAAGAGGCATTGCCTCTCACCTGAGCCATGCAGGCACACAAGCATCAAAAGTGCTGCTCCCTGAAGCAGAGCTCCTTGTTCCCACCACGCTGGGAAGCGCTCGGAAGCATCATTTGATCTGATGTGTGTATTGCTCTGCAAGTGCAGGGCTTGGCAGCAGGACCCCTGTGCAGAAGGGAAGGCCACATCCTACACTTGGGTCAGCATGGCCCCAGGAGCCTGGAGGAAGAGCAGCACGAAGGGAGCCAAGAGGCATGTGGGACAGTCATATTTAGGCAGTGACAGCTGTGTGATGAAAGGTGAAGGTCTCAGCTCAGGGTGGTCAGTGGGGAGCTGTCTATGGTAGCAGACTCCAAGCTTGGGTTGACCTTGTCTATGCTCTGGACATGTGGGGACAAGTGTAGGATGAAGCCATTCCAGCTGATGTCCTGTCCATGGACTCTACAAGGCTGATAACAAAATGTAGGGAAAAGCATCTGACTGAGAACTGTTTGCTCCAATTATCAGGAACAAAAAAAAATCAGGAGAAAGCATATTCAAGTGAGGTCTAAAGAAACAGCCCCGTCACGAAGACAACAAATATTACTGTGCTTGCATTCAATGCAGGGACCTGAACCAGTCTCCCACCTAAGCAGCTCCTGAATTAGTGTACCAGCCAGGGAAAAGGTCTGGTCATGGCTGCAACGTCCAAAAAATTGTCTGGGGAAAATGTCTGCAATTAAAAATTTTGAAAAAAGTCAACCCTGAAATGAAGGCCTTAGAAAGCCCAAGGAGTAGGAAAAAGAATAAGCAGGAACAGATTATAGCTGCCATCAAGGAATCAAGGCAGAGCTTTGATCTGGCAGCGATGGTCGCTGAGCCAGCCCCTCTCCAGCCAGGGGAAAGAGGATCATTCTGAGGGCGGGATGGGGAAGCAGGGGCCGGGCTGCAAAGCCCGAGGGCAGCTGCTGGGAGAGGAGCTGGGGAGGGAGCTGCAGAGGAGTCCCAGGAGGCACTTGAGATGGCCGTGCTGCAGGCAGATAACGGGAATTACAGTCCCAGCATTGCTGCTCTGATGTCCTGCCATCTGCACCTCTCTCGGGGCATTTTAAACGCTCAGAGCCACTTGCCTGTGGGCACCAGTCAGGAAATTCATGATGTGAGTGGCTGGGACACACAGCTAAAGACACAACCCTTGCCAGGACAAAGGAGTAGAAGCATCCATCATGTTCCCCCATGATTTTCCCAGAATCAAGTCTGTTCATTCAAAAATCCCCCATTCCTAATTCAGTCTCTTAGTAGACAAAGTGGAGTATTTGGGGCTGCAGTAGGGTCACAGAGTGCCCGAGTGCAGGAACTCGGTGTAAGAAGAGTTGCTCTAGATTTTAAAATTAATAGAAATCAATTGATTAATTAGGATACAAGCCTTCAGCTTTTGTTCAAGCATGTTTTTAAGAGCAACAGGAAGAGCTACATCTATTCCAAGTCCTGTTCTCTTGCACTGTGAGGTTCCATCTGAGTATCCCAATCCTCCAGCCAGGCACCTGTAGGGTGCTGCTTTCCCAAATAAATCTGGTGAAGTTACTATTATTTACACCAGGGTAGGGAAGGCAGCTTTTTCCATTAGAGGTATTCCCAGGATTCAGGGGTATGAGGGACTTGCAGCCCCCACAGCTGACTGGCGAGATAGCCGTGGTCCCAAAGGGGCATCATTTCAAAATTCTCTGCTCTCTCTCTCATCCCAGGGATAAGCTAGGGAAACAGCTGCTTGAAATGGTCATTTGGTCCATCAGAGGATTCAGGAAACCCTGAATCACTTAAAATGTGTCCTCATCCCATGATGGGTGCAAGTGAGACATCTGGTCCCACTTCCAGCCCACCATGCCAAGCCCAAAGGAATCAGGACCCAGAAAGTCTGGCTTAGCCAGCAGCCCTGGGCTGAGCAAGGAGGACTCTGTCCCAGCTGCCTCACCTCATCTGGAGAAAAGCAAGCAAACACAGGCTCCCCCCCTCCTCGGCAGCTGGTGGCATCTGTGTTTTCCTACTTTGATCCAGCATCACCTGAAAGCTGGAGCTCCTGGAGCAGAAGGTGACAGGCTGGCAGTGGCCCCAGCAGCAGGACTGTGCTTCTGAGCCCTCCTCTCCGGGCACTGCCACGCTTGTTTCTCGACATGGGTTTTGCAGAGTCTTTAACAATCCCACTAATGCAGATCTCATCTCTCCCTGCCCGGGAATGGCAGCAGCTGGGGCTCAAAGGCATAATTGTGTTTTGATCCCCCATGCCAGACTTCATGGGCTCACACTGGGAGCTGACACCACCTTACAGGACAGGGCCTTGCTGTGGGGGACAGAGCTTTCACAAGCTCTGCTCACCTGAGGAGAAAGAGGGACTTGGAGGGGGCTCCACCAGAAAGCCCTTTATTGTTCCCACAGGACTGGGCTAAGGGGGTGAACCTGGGAGACCCTGGAGCACACAGGTGTGTTGGTGGGGACAGAAGGATGTTTTCATCAAGGTGGGGCAGAAGGTCCCCAGGTCACCCCTCCAAGCTCTGCCCTCAGCCCCCATAAGCTGCAGAGGGAACTGAGGGCAGGAGCCTGGTGTGTGAGCTGTGGCTGTGTCCTGCCAAAGTGTCTGCAATAAACAGATCAATAATTAAGGGAGGATGTACATTAGCCTTTGAACACACTCCAGGTAGAACTTATTTTAACCTTCCAAGGCAAGGGTATGGGGCAAACAAAGGTGGGGGGCCTGCAGTCAGGCTGCAGGAGGATGAGGTGTGGATTACAGAGGAAAATGGAGGATCAAGAGGAGGAGGGCAGGCAAATTGCAGGATTAGGGACATGTGTGGGAAGCAGCCAGCTGGGGGAACCATGGGGGGCCAAGGACAAGAGGGCTGCAGGCATTTGCAGCAGACAAATAATTGCAATGGTCTCTTGTGTCATTTTGGTTGGTGGCAGGCACCAGCAAGGTCAAACTCGGGGTCCCCACACTCATCTGGGACACACTTCAGAGCAGGAAAGCAGTAGAGGACACCAGCAAGCCCTGAAGGTGTCTGGGCACCCGTGTCATCTTGTTCTCCACACTGGCACCTCTATCACCCCTGCTCTGACACTTCTAATGCCAGTAGAGAGGAGCCAAAGCCCAATATCTCGCAGTGCAGATAAATCTGAAAGGGGTAAGTGCAATCCTCAGCCCTGAGCAATTCCCCCATCACCCCACCAGCCTGAAAAGAGGCCCTCCCTATCCTTGCAGTGAAAGGTTGATGTGATTTATGCCTACAGCATAGCCAAGCTTGCTTGCCACAAGCTTCTGCATTTGGGCTAGTGCTGGAAACCACACAGGAGCATCAGCTAATGTGAAACACAACCCACCTTCTCAGTGGGATGGAGTCCCCAGAGCCCATCTGCCCATTCCCCCCTCCCCTGGCTCAGCACCCGCTCCCCCTGCCAGGCAGGGCTGTGGTTTGAGATAGCCAAGCACATCAACAGTGGGCCCAGAACAGCATTAACCAGATCCCTGCCAGCTCTGCTCCTCCCAGGGAGCTGGAGAGGCTCTGGGAAAGCCCTGCAGGGAGCTGGAGACAGACATCTGCCAGACAGAGCTGATTTGGTCCCCAGTCTCAAACAACAAAGAGTTTCCTCCCAGCAAAGAACTTCAACAATGAATAACTATCACTGAAACACTTGTGATGCAGTTCAGATGAGTAAAATAAATAAAAGTGACTAATGACTTATTAAATATTAAAGGATGGCTTCATTTTTGCGAGTGCACAGAACATTGAACACTGCTCAAATCTGGGGATGGCCCCCACAGGTGAAATGAACAAGGAGACCTGAAGTGACACCAGGTTCTTCCTGGTGCAGTACTGAGGAGCAGGACTGCTTCCCACCAAGACAGAGGTGGGTCCAGCAGCCATCTCATGTGCAGATTATTCAAATGGGATTTCTACAATCAGGCAGATAAGCTGAGCCTGCAGACCAGGCTGTGCCAGTCTGACCTGTCTGTGTACAGACCTGGCTGTGCTGAGCAGGCAGATTCAGTGCCAGCTGTTTCATTGTGCTCTAGGGCTCCCCTCTCTCCCTCACCTCCCCCAGTGATGTGTCAGAGCACCTAACCAAGTTAGGATAAATATTTCCACCTTTTGTTTATTAACAGTGGCAAGAAGACGGTCCCTACTCTCACCGGTCCTGCCACAAGAGACACCACAGCATCCCAATAAAAACAGCAGGAAAACAAAGTTTTGCATGGTCCAAAGCCCAAATCCCATGGCTCAGACACAGAAGATCCAGGCTGAGCAACCAGCAAACCTCCATGCAGGAAAAATACATGAAGAGAGCATGGTCACTTCACAGGCAGTTTGCATTGGGATGGAAAAGACATTTTGTTGTGGAATAATTCCTTCAGCACCATCAGGTTCTTTGCTCCATCTCCAAAATCCTGCCAGAGAGGGCTGATCCTGAGCACAACTCTCTTTAGAGTTATTGCAACTGAGTGAAAACATTGTTCATGGTGCTAACTTTACTTTTTTTTTTTGTAAGAAGGAGTCTAAGAGGCAATGCAGCATCACAGATACATCAGCCCCATCTCTGGAGAAAACTCCTGTCCTGCTTCCATCCCTTCCCCTGCCACCTCTGGCTGACCACAGCCACTGCCCAAGCAGGAGAGAGCTGCTGCTCAGTTAAAATCCCAATTATTAGGAACTCAAAGGAAAAGGAATGAATGAGTGCCAAATGGCGAAGGATAAAATCAATATGGGGAGAGCTGTTATTTAAGCTTCTGAGCTCCGGGGTATTACAAACATTGGAGAGCAATGAAATAAAAATGATACATAAAGTGACAACATCATCATGTCTGTATAACTGACGCCCTCAGCAGCTGTTTGGTCTGAACAACAGAAGTAAATCCAAATCTGTGCCTGCTGCCCAGGGCTGTCTGGCATTCCTAAGGGGGTACTTGGTAATCAGAGAGAGAGGAAATTACAGGGCATTTTTGCCAGCCAGATAATTTTTAACCTGCTTTGGCCACCGTGCCCTGGGAGGCCGAAGGATCACATAGAGAGCAATCAGCCCACAGACTGCAGAATGAAACTTCTGAGAGAAGTTGGGGCTTTGCTACAGGTGGAAGAGACCCCAAGGGGCATCCCAGGAGCTTCAGGGGTGCAGAACAGCAGTGGGGCTCCTTGGGTGAAGGAGCCAGCCCCCTGCCATGGCCAGGGTCTGCCCTTGCAGGACACCTGGCCAGCCCTGAGTCAAACTGCACTGCACAGGCAATGCTGAGGAAAGGTCTCACAAACCAGGAGTGAAAACACCAGGCTGACATGAAAAGTGTCTTTTCTTTGCCTCCAAGGCTTCCTGACACCCTCTTATCACTCTTTAAGGCTTCTCCACACCAATACAAAGCAATAACGTTTTTTTCTCTTTGTTGGTGGAAAACCGAGATAACTTATTTCCCAGCTTTCCATGCCTCCCCAGCGTCTCTCCTCCTGGTGACCAGACCCTGGAATCTTGTCAAGCCTCCCAACACTCTATTCAAGCTGCTCCCCTCTGCCAGCCCCACAGTGCATCCCCTGGGGCTGTGTGGGTGTCCCTCCGTGGGGTGAGGTGGGGCTGCGGGATGCTGCGGATGGAGCCTGAGCCATGGGACACAGCGCTGGGTTGCTTTGCGAGGCAGGGAACTCCTCGGAGCTGGAGGAGAGGATTGCAGGAGGATGCTGCAGTGCCGGGATTCGCACTGCCACCTTAGGGAAAGCCAAAGAAATGCTTAACCTGGGAGCGGGAAGCGTTGGCACTCTCGCCTTGGCTTGGAGACCGAGCAGCTCCTGCGGGGCCAAGGCGGGGTTTAACCTCCCGGCAGCGTGGGGAGCCGCGGGGGGAGCGCTGAGTTAACCCCGCTTAGGGCTGCGCCTCCGGAGCTGCCGCTGCATTAACCCGGCTCTGGGAAAGCGCCGGCCCCGCTCCAGCGCGGGCAGGAAAAGGCTTTTAGCGCAGCCCAGCCATTACTGCACTGGGTGTGCTGGAGGGAGAGGAGCAGCCTGCAGCTCCCAGAGCACCTTTTATCCTCCCGGAGCTGCTCGGGGATGCACTGACGGGATGTGCTGGTGGGAAAGCGAGACGGTACCGGAGCCAAACACGGCACCCGAGCCGTGCCCGCCGGCACCGGGGCAGTGGAGGTGATCCCGGTGTCTGGCTGAGGCTGGGATGGCCAAGTTGGATGGCGGCAGGGAGGGAACAGAAGTTCTTTCTTCCTTGGTCGCCTCAGCACGCTGCTCCTAAACCCGGGAAAACCCGGTGTGGCCTCCAGCCCTTCTCTGCCTAAATTGTCTTTGGGCAAAGTTCCCATGGCTTGTTCCTTGGGCTCTGCCCACCTTCTCCCACCCCTGCAGCCCCTCCTGCAGCCCCAGGATGAACTCACAGCTGCTCTGATCTACCCCACAGGGCTAAGGTTTTCTCCTACCCTCCTGCACCCAGCTGCCAGGCAGGAGAGATGGAGGAGGAAAAGGGGAATTTCTTGACTGTGAGTTTTCTGAAGGAGAACTGGGATCAGTGCTGCTTTGAGAGAGGAGAAGGGCCAGCAAGAACAAAGCAGGAGGGGCAGGGATGCAGGGTATGGGGTGCTGACAGCGTGGGATGGGATGGGATGGGATGGGATGGGATGGGATGGGATGGGATGGGATGGGATGGGATGGGATGGGATGGGATGGGATGGGATAGGTTCAAGCACTGCAGGGCAGGGCAGCTCTGTCCTCTGGAGCATCAGGGCTGCAGCAATGGTTTGGCAGGACAAGGAGCTGCTGACAACAACATCTGGAGAGTAAACACAGGACATAGAAGAGAAAGAGTTCAGAGAAACCTGAGAGCATTGCCTGCTTTCTGCTGCACCTGCTGCTTGCAAGCTTTCCTGCTTTAGGAGAGAGGTGGAAGGTCCCAGGTACAGCCACAGACACTTCCGATGTCACAGGTTTCTCCCAGCCTCTCCAGAGTTCCTGGATTTTAATTCTTTCCACCTCCTCCCAAGTTCTTACACACATCTCTCCCGGTGATGCTCAGCTCCCACACCTGACCCCAGCTGAAGATGTAGCACAGAGCATCTCTGCGGTGGGTGGTAACACTGCACCTCGCCCACTGGAAGTGTTGGGAGTAGGGAAGAAGAAGAAGAAGAAAGGAGAATTTAAAAGAAGCAGAAAAACATCCTCCAGGCTTTGCCTCCATTTCTGTGAAACTGCAACTAAGGGGCAAAAAAAAATGAAGAAAGCAGGGGTTTCCCTGTTCTGTTCTACACAGGCTCAGTTTCCAAAGTGGGGAGCACAACAGGTTGAGAGGGCAAGAAAAAGACAGATCTCACCTCATAGACCTCCCAAAACCTTAACCCAGGAGCACTGGGAGAGCAACTTGCCCAGCTGAAGCCTTCCTGCCAGCAGCAGGTTAAGGCAGGTTTCCTTGGATACAGGGAGCACTCCAGCTGTTTAGCAAATGGCCAAAAGAAAGCTCCAGCCTTGCTTTACAAAACAGGCAGGGATTGATGCCACCCTCTCCTGGCTGCTGGGGAGCTGGGAAGAGGATGCTCCAGGGCTGGAGGCACAGCTGGGTGCTGATTGCACTTGGTGGGGACACCAGTGTGGGGAGGGTCTGATGCCTGCTGGGCTGGGGTGTAGGAAATATGGGATTGGACTCTTGTCCTGCGTTGATTTTCACACTGGTCCCTTGCAAAATGCCCATCTCTTGTGAGTGGATGAGGAAGCTCAGCTTTACTCCAGTGGGTAATCCATCCATGATGATGAGCAAGGCTCCTTACAGATAATCTCCAGGGTGCACCTGGAGATGCTGAGGGATGCTCCCATATCTGCACTCACATCCCAAGCTGTGTCCCATGTGCAGCCATGCAGCACCTGGCAGCTTGTGGAGCCTGGCCAGGAGCTCTGTGCAAAGGAGTCTCGCCAGCAGTGTCCTCACCAGGGAGCTAGAAGGGGTTTTCCAAGTAATTAATCAAGTAACTGGGGCTGGGAGAAATCTTGTGAAGAGACACAACATGCAGCTCTGTTCATCACTGAAAACATGGATTGCAAGCAGCTCCCATGGGAAACACAAGATGGAAGAAAGAAACACATGCAAAAGATAAAGGAGCAGATCTTCTGTCCTTCAAAATCCTCCTACAAGCCTGGCCCCCAAGTACAGAAGATGCCAAGAGACAGAGATCCAGGGGGGAGCTGTTGAGACAGTGTTGGCAATCCAGGGAAAGATCTTCCATGTCGCTGTATATCTGTGGCAGCACAGCAGATCAAAAGGAGCTGTCTGGAAAAAGGAAAATTAAATTCAAGGAGTGTTCTATTTATCTGATATGGCCCTTTCTTCTGTTTTAAGCTGATTATTTTTTTGGAGATGGCTGAACTGAGACAAGGACAATTCTTCATGGGAGATGAGGCTGCCACCAGCACAACCATCCTGGAAATCACTGAAGTGAAATTTGGCCAGCCTTCAAAACAAAGCCAATGTGGCTGCTTTAATTAGAGGGAGAGGATCTACTACCGTGCATGTCCCTGATAGATGCTCAATTAACACAGTCCAGCAATCCTCAGGACAGTAACAGAGAGCCCTGGTTGGGCTCCCCCAGTCATTTTTCAATTTTGCTGCATCTTTGCCTTCGCTCCATCAAGCCATTGTTAGGCAAACGCTCGGAGATGGCACCAGCAGCAACACAGGGGAAAGCAGAGCTTCCACGCCAATGCACATGACTTGACAATGCAAATAGCTCGGGATACACACTGCATGAGTATCTATTATTAAGCAGCAATAAATGAACAAATTTCCCGTAGTCATCTGGTGGGTACAGGAGGGAGGATTCAGGAAAGGCCCGGGGAGCTGACAGCCTGAGTCGCTCCCTTCTCAGCTGGTCTCTGTCTAGTGGCTCGTTTGCTCTGGGTGTTTGAAATTGATTCAATTAACATTCTTTATGCATTCACATATAATAAAATAGGGACAATTAAACCTAATAAAACTCAGGTAGTTGTGTTCTGCCCTCGTTATGCCTTCTTGTTCCCCTTGCAGCCTCCCAAGAGAGACTGGGTCATACCTGATGAATTCAAATGGGGCAAGGTCAGCCAACACAGCCCTGCTCTGTAAAGTTCCAGATGTCCAAAACCCCACAGAGCAGACCAAGCTCCCAATCCTGCACTGGCTCAGAGATTCCTCAGGTGCAGAGGTGGCTACAATGGATGGGTTGGGACAACTGGGGAAGGTATTGAATAGGAATCTTCCCATTACAGATGGGCCCAAGCTGAACCAATGTAGCTGAATGGGAAGTAAACACTTGGTTGCATTGAAGTAACCTGGGAGCTCACCATGCCTCTAAGAACTGGATGGCAAAGGGAAATCCCATCATCTCTTTTAGAAGTCTGGCCCTAAAGTGAGCTGGCATTAAGATGCTCCCAGTATTGTCAGTAAAGAAGTGGGAGAGGCCAAGTGTAGTCAACAGGCACAGCCACAGAGAGACCCCATAATGGTCTGGGTCATTCCATGGGTGCAAGTCCAAGGTTTTAGCAGCTGCTATGATGGGATGAAGGAACAGACCCTTGGATGATTTCCTCTCAGGCTCCAGCCACCAGACTCAGCATCTCTCACCAGAAGGGTCTGTTGTGCGCAGTGAAAGGAACAAGGCCACATCAAGTTGAAAGCAGGGTTAAAGACCTGAGAAGTTAAATGGAGAGCACTGCTTTTCTCCCCCAGAACTGGATGAAGAGCATGTGGTTATGAGCATGGCCATCAATGAACCACAAAGCCTTTTAGTATCCATTATTTGCAACTGCTGCTGAGCAAACAAATGCGACCACATCAGTCACTGGGCCCATCCCCAGATGAAAGCTGTTCACATCAGCCAGTGCCTCCCCCCAGGAAAGAAGAGCTGACCCTGAAGGAGTGTGGTACAAACCCATCCCCCTTTCCTTTCTGTGGACTTGTCAGGAAGAGACAAAACGGGGTATCTCACCCCACCTCCCTCTATCATGCTCCCTTCAAAGGGGTCGCCATGGTCCTTGAATGATCACCGTAAGCCACGTCTTCCTTCCCATGTCAGATGAGTAAGTCCCACTCACGGGCAGGTTTTGGGCATGTGCACATTCTCATCAGATTCTTGTTTTCAGCCAGCAACATGGAACTCCTGAGGACCCCAGTGTGGGCACCAGCTCTTGGAGATCTAGGTGAGGACCTTCTTTTCAGCCCCACCTCCCCTCCCTGATGTAGAGGAGGTCCAAGGCTGGGTGTCAGCCTAGCAGGGGTCAAAAAGGAGGCTCTCCTGGGTAGCCAGGGGAATTTGGCTGGCAGCCTAAGGGCTGGCTTAACAGAGCAGATGCTGGGCTCCCTTGGCAGAACAGACAGTGAAGAGCCCTGCAGTTGCCTCTTCCCAACCACAGACCTGCCATGGCTTCAGAGAGAAGGCTCATGCTTTGCCAGACACTGCAACCCCTGCACCCCTCCACCTGCTTGCTTGCTTATCCTCAGGCTGCCAGCCAGGATGATTTGTTTATTTATTTTATTTGTCTTCCTTTCTTTTCTCCCCCTTCTACTCCTCTCTCTTTTCCCTTTTGTCTTCTCTTTTTTTTTTTTTTATGAGTTGTGCCGCACTTCTTGGTAAAGCACTTTAATCCATTTTAATGCCCCAGTTCTGCTCCTCAGTGACAGCCTGGTGGTTACTCTAATGCGTCCCACTCACCTCGGGGTTACTAATGAGGTCATGGCGAAGGCAATCTCCAAACTGAATAATTCACTAATCAGATGCTGCAGACTCCAGTGGTAAAATTTATTTCTGACACCTAAACAGCAAATGGGTTTGCGGACACAGACGCGCGCGCACAGGCCCCACGCACGCTGCTCCCTTTCTTCAGAGCTATTTTTGGTGAGCTGGTGCTGTGCCATACATTTAATGATGGGTTTCACCACAAGGAAGACCATCTCATGCCAAACTCAAGGCAAGGAGGAACTTGGTGTGATGGGCAGGTGTGATGGGCAGGTGTGTTGGGCATCTCCATGGATTGTCTGACCGAGTGTGACCAGTCAAAGATTTGGGGACAAATGCACTCCTGTGCCATGTGCAGAGACTATCTGCTGCCAGTTTTCTCCTGGCCTTAGCCTTGCCTGTCCAAAAATCCATGAGAGACTCACCATCGGTTCAGGCACAAAGAGCTAAGGGGTCTTGGGTCTAAGGACTAGTTTCATGTCTTTATAGCTGGAAAATAGCAAAACCATGCTGAACTGCACCACCCAGCCTGTGAGGGGCTTTGTTGCTGGCATTGCTAATCACTGCTCCCTCTAGGATCAGTCTCCCAGACCTCCTGCCACCTCTGACACTTTATATTAACCAAATAACATCACCTGAGTTCCCTCTTTTCCCCTTTCTGTATTAAAAGCAATGTCCATCACTTCTATGTGCCACCCCCAAGCATCTTCAAGGGAGGAAATAGCAATAATTCAATTAATTAGAACTGTTAATAATAAAAGTAGTAGGGTGTCATTAATAATAATTAACTTTCCCTATTCCTAGAGGACGCAGCAGTCCAAGAAATTCTGCTTCTCCATTGCTGAGGCAGAAAAGAGGTGGATGGTGTTGTTCCATGCCTGGTGGACCCCATCATGGGGTGCATGGAGTCCCCTTTTCCTTGGACCTGAACCAACTCTGCCTCAGCAGACCGCCAGAGCTGGAAAAGCCTGGGAGGCTCCGTTGGTGCCACAGAGGGGCTGTGTTTCCCTTGGAACTGCAGGTCCACCTCCTGGTGGTTCTTCTGCAAGAGAGGGAAGGAAGGAAGTCTGGAGCTGTCTGGGTGGCAAATGGATGGGAAGTGCAAAGGCTGGAGGGGGATCTGTCTGAGGAGGATCTCACCAGGCGTGAAAAGGCTCCACCTCTCCCAGCTGGATTCAAGCTGTGCTGGGGGGAAGAAAGGGTACAGAACTCTTTCAGAGAAGAGCAGCTCCCTGTCAAAAGTACAAGCTGAAGATGCTCTGAAACAGGGTGGTGAGCATACGGTAATAAAGATGGACACATGGAGGGGCCTACCCAGGAGTTCAGCTGAAGAAGGAATAACTGCTGAACCTGGCTGCAACAGTGCTGAAATCTTAGTCCCAGCCAAAATGTTTCTTGGAAACAAGCTGTTTTCCACAGCCAGGAAAGGTGAGAGGACACAAGGGAGAGGGTCTGCAGATGGAGCATCAGGGATATGGCAGGCTGAAGTGTCCAGGAGGGAAAATAATTCAAGCAGAGAGACGATTTGAAGCTCTGCTCCCCAGCCCTGAGCCATACCCAGAACACCAGCCCAGCCCTCATCTCTCAGTGCCTAAAAATTTGCTTTCCTTTGGAAAAGTAACAAACAAAAAAAAACAGAGAGTGGTGCTGAAATCGGCTTTTTCATCCTGTGGCCAGCTCTGGTAATTACCCAGCTAAGTGCTCGGCTGTGAGGGGCTGTACAAATGAGCTGTAGGGTTTGGCACATCATCACTGTCCCAGAGATCCAGAAGATTATGTTAATGGCAAAGCCCACAAACATCAGCTGCAGAAGAGAGGTGGCTCGGTGGGAATCCCAGTCCCACAGCCAGGTGCTGAAACTTCATGTGCAAACTTTTTGGACAACCCATCCCCAGTGTGAAATGCTGCCTTGCTGGACTGAACGGTGATGAGAGCCATGCTGGCAGCACGGGGGATTCATGGGCTTAAAGGGAAGTGCAAGTCCTCCTTCGATTTGCAGCCTTAAGGAGAGGAAGAGCAAGTTCTGACAGAGCCAGAGCAGCTGCAGCCAGTGGGGTTCCTGCCCTAGACACTCCTGGCTGGGGAAGAGCTGCTGGGTTGTCACAGAGCTCCCACCCCCTCCTCACAGGAAGGGTCGAGCAGGGGCAAATGAGCTCATCCTTGCCAGAAGTCACCCTTTGATGTCCGGCTGTTCCCCTGGGGTACAGATCACATATGGCCCAAACACGGAGCAAACCCTAGGCTGCAACTTGAGCAGGGAGAGAAATTCCCTTGCTGCTTCATTTTGGTAACGCTCTGGTGCTGACCCCTTTTTGCAGTGGCGTTTCAGCAATGCCTCACTTTATGGGAAGGGATGAGGAAGCAGTAAATCCAGGTTCCAGGCGAGTGGTTAATGCAGTGTGGAGCCAAAATGGCCTGGTGATGAAATGTCTCAGCACAAGCAGTGACCCAACAAGGTGTCATCTTTTCTGAAAAAGGGACTATAGCTAAGCAGCTTAAGCCCCAATCTGGCTCTGGGGAGGAGGGAAGTGTGTGGGAAAACAACAAGAACAAAATGAGGAAGGTATGTACCAAAGCTCAACAAGGTGGTGAAGGGAAACCTCAAGCCTTGGAGAATCCAGGTGAAACAACCCTCACCAACTGGAGCAGGGTACCAGGGGCCAAGAGAGCCTCTTCTGAGTGCCAGGCACTGCCAGGCTCCCCGCCCAACTGCTGAGCAAGATTATGTGATAAATGATTGCATTAGTCCGGACAGCTTCTCATTTTCCTCCAATCTGGCCTGTCTGCCCTCTTAGCACGGGGCTCCTGATAGCATTTCTCTCTTCACTGACTTCATTTTTCCTGTTAGGCTGTCAAGCTGTCACAGGGAAGAAAGGAGAAGCGTGGACAAGGCTCTTACTGACTGTGCTCTGAGAACGTCCTGTGCCTCTGCTGTCCCACTCTCCATGGCTCATCCTGGGCGGGTGCCTTCCCACCCTCTGCTCATCTTCTTTGGAGACACCTTTGGGCATTGCACATATCCCCATTTCAGCTCAGGAGACTGTGGTTCCATCTGTCCCTGACCATGCCAAGGATGTCATGGAGTTTTGTAGAAATTAAGCCTAGAAGAGGTTTTGCAGACATTCTCTGGCTAAAGAGTTAGGCACTGATAACAGTTTTGGGGGAAAAGGCTCATGGGTACTGTGTTGGGGTGTACAGATGATGCTTAAGAGCCCTTCTGAATGAAGCAGATGCTCCTGTCCTGGCTGATTGTTGATGGAGGGAACAAAACAGGCATTGGGAACCAAGCCAAGCTTGTTCTGGTACAGCTCTCTTCTTTTCTGTACAGCCTGCCTCATGTTTCTGCTGTGAAGACAAAATGGGAAGGTTGGGGGAAAATTAGTTTTCATCAGAGTCTGCTGTGTGATGTTCAGCTTGGCATCCAGGCAGCCGCCCCTCCTGGCACTGGGCAGCCCTGTGGAATGGAGATGTTTTCTCCAACAAAACTACAGCTCTGGGGCCCTCTGATCCAGACCAGGGAAACTGCTGGGGTTAAACATCCCCATCACCTCTCAGATCTCCAGTTCTTTCTAAGGCTTGGATGGATGCTGGAGAAGGAGATGTGTGAGCTCACGGCTTGGCTTTATTTGGAAGAGAGGCACAGCCAGGGCTGAGCACTCAGGTCTCTCCTGGGTCCTTCAGACTAAAAAGCTAATGATCCAGACAATATTTTAACCTTGATCCCACACACAGAGGTTTTTGAAAAAGCAAGGTTTTGAACTTGGCTTCTGAAGAGAACCTTGTGCCCCTACAGCAGCATTGTCACTCAATATGTGCTAAACATCAGTGTCTTCAAGTCCAAGGTCTCCCAGGTGGAGATCACAACAGATGTGGAATAGGACTCCTCCCTCCTAGTCCCAACTCTGTGAGAGATGTTCAGCAGCTCCCTGTGCTCTGCATCCCTGTTTCTCCATTTGCCAAAATGCCATGATAATTATATTTGCACTCTGTGCATATGCTCAATAGAGGAGGCATGCTGGGAAATCCTTGGGTGGAAGATGTCCCATAGCTCAAATCCCCTCACCTGAGTAATGGTGCTGGTGCCTGCAGCATTTATATAACGTTTCTCTTCTTCAAAGCATTGTGCAAATATGAAATAACTCTCCTAAGCCCCTGCAAGGGATCTGAGGAAGCCTAATTATTCCTGGTAACAAGCACCCCTTGTTTTCATTTAGCACAGAGAGAAGAGGGACATTCAAGTTTTGTTCTCCCCCACCACCCCTAGACACCATTCCTTCACATTGATAGGAGAGATATGATTTGTAATCATATTAGAGAGATTTAATTCCAAAGAGGCTCATTCCCTGGACTCACTCCCCTCCCCTGCATGGCAATGAGCAGATCAAACAGCACCAGTTCCGACTTGGAGATCGATCTGGGACAAGAGGAGCACATCCATGGGCTGGGAACATGGTGGAAGCTGTGGCCAGCATCCTGCTCCTCCAGTGGAAATCTTTGCAAATGTCATTAAGGGAGGGCAGAATTAAGATATCGGGTACCAGTGAGCAAAGGGGTGGCTGTAGGCAGGGCTGCACAGCCAAGTGATGGGGCAGCTGGGGGGCTTGAGATGTTACCTCTTGGGTGCTGCTCCATGGAAAGTGCTGAGCTCAGTAAACACAGGGGACTTGGGCTTTCCAACCCCAAGGGGAAAGCTACTTCCCCCATGTGGGCTGGGAAGGGCTGTTGGGAAGGGCTGAGGCAGGGTAACAACTCCGTGTGCCCATAATCCGGGGCTATTTAGGGTTTAGGAAAGAGGCCAGCAAAAATAGGTAAAAAATGCTGATTTTAACTTCAAGTATCTTCCCTGCACCCCTTCATTAGACAGCCTGTTTAGCTGTGTATCTGCTAGATGGGTTTTTTTATTGAACTTGTCAATATTTGCATTTGCACCCTTTGAAGCGGGTGAAGCTTGGATAAAGAGGCAGAAATCAGGCAGATCTGCAAAATTTCCACATGGCTCATCTCGCCAGATTCGACAGATGAAATATAATTCAGGAGGAGAAAAATCTTCGCTGGAGCAAGGGGTCAGCTCAGAAGGAAGATACAGAGACACAGAAGATGTCTGGGAGATAAATTGCCAGACGTGGGCTTCCTGAGGAGCCGGTGCTTCAGTGAGGCTCTGCCAGAGATGGAGAGGTGGCTGTGGGATGCCCTGCTCCTGCCACAAAGAGGTGAGAGCCCCAGGATGCAGCTTATAAACCCTGACGCAATCACAAAAATGTGCAAATGCAAAGCTCCCCTGCTCCTTCAAACCAAATTTCTGCTCCTTAGCTGTCAGCACTGCCTTGCTCCAGCCACACTGCTCCCCTTGTTGTCTTTTTGGGAGCTGCTTTTGGGGTTTGGCTGGGTTGGTGGTTGCAGAAAGAACCAGACTGGGGAGCTTGGGGCACCACAAAGCAATCCCTGGATTGCTCCCTGATCCAGCCTGCTGCTGGAAGGGGAGAGGACTCCTCTGCAGAGACAAGATCTTGTAGTTGATGGTGCACAGTTATTTTCAGATAATTAATCCCTCAGAATAAGGAGATATCAGTCACTGCAGCTACTGAAGAGGTGTCAGACTGATGTTCACTGGCAGCAATTGCTTTCCCTCTCCCCCTCGATGGAGGGGAACTGAGGATCCCCAATACTGCCATTCCCTCCCTCAGTCTCTCCTGCCTCTCTGGGGCTGATGTGGCAGGGCCAGGACTGGGCTGGGAGCAGGAGATGCTCTCCAGGCTCTTTTGCTACCTCCCAGAAAAACTTCACTGCTTTTCCATGAGACACTTTCCCTGTCCTTGCTGCAGTCCTGGGATATGCCCTGTCCTATGAGGATGAGCCTGGCTGGGGCCTTGTGGGTCACAAAGACCAGTTCTGCTACTAATTAATTACTTCAGCCTCTAATTCATATCAGCCTCCTCTCTTAATTCTTTCAGATACTGCTTTCTCCAGTTTTGTCTTCTTTCTTGGTTGGAAAGATGCAGGGACAAGGTAAAGGAGGGATCACAGGACCAGAGTCTGCAGGAGCCATGCGAGGTCAGAGGACTCAGAAGATTTAGTAAAAACACAACTGGTACTCAACAGCAATAATTTCCTCTCCTGAGCTTGCCAGCTCAAGGGCCAGTCATTTCCCTTGTCTTTCCATGCTGTCTCCACCCCTCTTTCAATGCTTCTTCCACTCCGGAGCATCAGCATCACTCAGCATCACTGAGACCTGCAGTCCCCTGGGCACAGAGGCTCCTCAGTAGCTTGTGAGTTCACTCCAAATTCTTTCATACGGGGATACATCCCCACCAGATACCAAAGAAACTCACTTTATTTCTCATCACAAGACCCCAGAGTCTCTCTGGAACCCTGTGGAGTCTGAGTTTAAGGAGACAGAAGTTATCATTAATGAAAAAAATGTTCCCATCCGTTTTCATTTAGTGCTCTGTCCCACAGGGAATGGCTGATCTGCATTTTGACAGGGACACAGGCCCAGTGGACCATGTAAATATCAATTTTCCAGAGTGGGCAGATCATGTGTAATTACAGTCCATGCCAGGGTTTATGGCCGTGGAGAATCTCTCTGACTAACACCAAAATGCTTATGAAGTTGTTTTGAACTTTATCCAGGAGGAAGAAATCCAGGATAGGTCATTCAACCCTTCTAGCCCATCTTTCTGCCTCTCTGATATCAGGTCACCCATGCTCAGGACAAAGCCTTGGGGGAAGAGTAACTCAAGCAGTAAAGGACAATAAATGCCAGAAAAGCACAGGACTTTGCCTCCTTTCTCCCAAAAAATGTCTGAAGAGCAAGAGATTGAGCAGAAACTCTCCACAGCTCCAACACAAAACTGCAAGGATGTTTTGGGCTGAACTGTATCTTTCAAGCCCTGAATATAAGCAGAATATAAAACACCTCCAGGATCCTGGATTGGATGGAGATGGATCCTAAGATCCCCTCTGTTATTTCTTCATTTTCAGGAGGAAGTCAAAGAGCAACCAGGCAAGTGAAGGTTTGCTCCAAGAGATGGAGATCCTCACACTGGTTGCTACTGGGAGACTTGACCTCAGTTTAACCTGAGCCAGACTCCTCTGAGCCAGGTGAAAGCAGCGTGGAGAAGGGCAGAGCCCTCTCCAGGAGCTCAAAACCAGTCCAGTGCTTTGGCTAAACTGTTGCCTCTTCGGGTGCAACTCCCTGCTAACACAAGCCCTCATATTTCATTAACAGAACTTCTCTGTGAATTGTGGGGAAGGAGCCACGTGAGACACCAGGCAGTCTCCTGAGAAACGTTCAGACTAAATCTGGGCTCTCCAGTGAGTCAGTAGCAAAGCAGGTGAGGAAAAAAGAAAAGAATGCTTTTAGAAAAAAAAAAAAAAGAGACAATCTGAGAGAAGAAAGAAAGCCCTCAGAAGAGACATTTAATAGTGTGGTCATAAAACAGTGGAGTTAAAAAAAAAAAAAGGACTAAATGAAGTAACAGGATTGGTGCAATCCTTTCTTATTTCTGAATCACTGCCTCTTCTGGGGCCTGTAAGCACACACAGGGGGAGTCCACCCAAGGCCACCTGACCTGGGTGACCAGCCAGATACACTCACACTGTTCCCTGCTTCCCCAGCCCTCCTCCAAATGCCCCACAAGCATCCCACCCACAAATGGTGAGACTTTTCCAAGCCCAGGATGTCTCAGTGAAGGAACGCTGGTCAGTGGTTTCAGATGGCCCACTTGTGTCATTCCCAAACAGTTACCTCCATGTAGACACTCTTTGTGGGAGAAGAGAGATTTCCCTTCCAGAATAATTACTCCGCTTGGAAGCACACTAATTAGCCTGGAACAAAGTGGCTTGAGTGTCCGCATGGGGAGCTATTGTGGAATAGCTTATTCTGTCAGAGCTATTCTGGGCAATTTCCTTTCACAAACAGGCCATGAGATTTAATTTTCCTTCTTTCTACAAACAGATGAAAGGTCTGTGCTTACCAACCCCAAATCATCCCGACTTTGCCAGGAGCAAGAGATGGGTGCAAAGTGTCCTGAATTCTCCTGTCTTTAGAACTCCTTAAATTCCTTTTTTTTAAATTTTTTTTTTATTTGCTGGAGAGGGGGAGACATAAATCAGAAGGATTTACATCACCAGGACTCTGGACCCTTTCCAAAGGGTGAGGTCTAACCCAGTATAAATTAACCCGAACAATGGCAAGTCAGGACAATGTTCTGAGCATCCCATGAACATGCCAAGGATTTATGCAATACATGTTTACCATGCAAAAGAGAGAGGAACAAAAAAACCACCAATGCCAAGAGGATCTGTAAACAGAAGTACCCTCTCTTAACTCAGATTGCCCAGGAAACACATTGTGAGTTTCATTAGCCTGTAATTAAATTCACCTTTCCCCAGCTTACAAGATGGCAATGAACAAGGCAAGGAAGATACTGTGTGAGAAGGAAAGACCATGGTGCCCGTGGGGCTGGAAGGGGGAAGCACACTGGGGGCTGTTTTGTGGAGGCTTCAACACCCAGGTACCCCAGTGATGGGCAA
Source organism: Petroica traversi (assembly GCA_025920805.1). Taxonomy (NCBI): domain Eukaryota; kingdom Metazoa; phylum Chordata; class Aves; order Passeriformes; family Petroicidae; genus Petroica; species Petroica traversi. The sequence continues at coordinate 97,171 of JAHLSL010013362.1, forward strand.
ACTGCTGAACATCAAGATAGACCCTCCTCTAGCATAGGTGTAGCCTCCTCACCTGGCTTTTTGGTGTCTTCTTGGCCCAATCATTTTCTTCATCTCCCTTCACACACAGCAAGTCTCACAGACATGGAGAGGGAGGGCAGAGTGGAAACACAAAAGCAGCTTCAGGACCAATCTGCTGTGGGAGATGAAGCAGAGAGTGGCTTCAGCTGTGGGTCAAAAAAGGGGCAGAGAGAGCACTGGCAGCCTGGGGTGGCTAGGGACACCTGGGACACCTGAGACACGGTGTGTCAGGGCTCTGCAGGGACAGCCAGGGAACCAAAAAGGGAGCAGAGGATTAAACTATCCACTTTCCACTTGGTTAAAGCACCACCACTTTGGTTGCACTTCTTCCCATCATCTGTCCCCCTTTGTGACAGCTCCCTTACTTAAAAATAAATCCTTGGAGGAAAAAGAAAAAAAAAAAAACAAGGGGAAAAAAAACCAACTCTGCAATTTGTTCCTCCAAGCTGGACTGCCTTTCTGGCCCTGATTTTATCAGAGTGGAGACAGGCTGTCCTTGCAGAATGATTTTACCATCTTGAAAATGATTACAGAGCTGCACAATGCCTTCAGCTCACCATGTAACGATATTTTTATATGCTGTCTCATTAGATCGCCACCCGGGTTGAGGATGTTTTCAAACATTGTCTCTTCATGGTCGGTGTAGCTCAGTACCAGGAATAGAGTGACGAATTGGAGGGAGTTCAGAGGGCAGCAGCAATAATCAGAAATCTGATTTACAAGGAAATGTTAAAAAAAGCTAACTCCATTTTGCTTGGCTAGAGTGGAGAACTGAGCATCCACCCACAAAGATGGGAAGGGCAAAAGGCAGGTGTTGGGGAATGTGGTACCTGGTGTAGTAAAGGCAAAAAAAATAATAAATTAAAAAGCACAGGTGTTTTCCCCAAAATGTTTTGTTTTCAGCAGATCTGGGACAGATTCATGGAAAGATCACTGCTGGATGGATAGGAAAACCCAGCTGGAAACGTTAGGGAAAAAATGACCCCCTGGGGAACAGTTCTGCTTAAGCAGAGATGGAGATTACAAGACTTCCCAGTCTGCTTCTCCTTCCACCTCAACGCTTTCCAAAGCACTGCTGACCAGCACTGACAACCAGCCATTAGTGACCTGAGTAGCCACTGAACCTGTGCTCTGAAGGTGACAAGCTCCAGAGCTCACTGTCACTCCTTGGAGTCACCTGAGCCCCCTGTTCCCTGCCCCAGAGAGATATCACCACATGCCTGAGTGAACTGACATTATCCCTGAAAGAAATCTCGTGGCGTGTCACACATTGGTTTTTCCCCCTTTATAAATACATGTGCTATAGCAGGGCTGCACTCTGTGAACCAAGGGTGTGATTAGAGGATAATGAAATGCTGATTATGGGTTAATTAGTGAAGTTATTAAACTGCCTGTAGCTTCATCTAGGAGAGAAACTGTATTTCATTGCACAGAAAACATGAAGAACATGGAGAGGAAGTGTTTGTGTCTAGAGAGGTTGAAACTTATCCCCTGGGAAGGAGGGAGAGGGAAGGATGTCCTGCATGGATGCAGAAGGATGCTGGTGGCAACAGCAGGTGGAGGGTCTGAATTCATCCCTGCTCATGCCCTACAAGGCTGGAGGAGCAAAATGGGGAAACCACAGCGGAGGGAAAGCCAAAATCACTCTGATGAGAAATATTATCCCCAGACATGCTGCCCAGCCACAGTCAAAGGTGGATTGGGACCTGGCTGGGAGAGCATCTCAAACAGACAGGGATGGGGGAAAATTCCAGCAGGAGCTGAGGGCAGAACCCTTCTAATGCTGGAGAAAGGGAAGCAGCTTGGCCAGACGTAGCCAGGGCAGCAGAGTGTGTGTGAGACACCAGGCAAGGGACAATCCTGCCCAGAGGGAAGGATTAAATTGTCTACAGGACTTGCACAAAGCAGTTCTTTCCATTGCTCACTTCTCTCTGAATCAGATGTTTAAAGTTCTATCTGAAGAAGTTTTTCTTTCCTTCCTTCTTTGTTTCTTTCTTTTTTTTTTTTTTTAATCAGCAGACAAGACAGAAATCTCAGAACCAGCCTTTGTCTTTCTGGTGATGGTTTTGTTCTCAGGCTTCCCCACAACCAGGTTCCCAGAACCTGGCAGACTCCACCAAGCACTTCCCACACACCTGGTACCCAACCAGTCTGGCACCACATCAGCCCCATGGGTCTGGTACCTGCTCAGCTGTGGGCAGCACCCCTTTTCCCTTCCTCCCTGTCATAATGGGAGCACACGTGCAAGGCTCTGGCATAAAAAAAATCCCCTCCCATCACATTCCAGTGTATTAATAATGACATTTAATAACTTCTGCCTAATAGTCTCCATATTTGTGTGGGAATCTGTGACACATGGAGGACTGGACATGCTTTCTCAGCACACGCAGCGTGGTTGCCCCATATGTCGTGCAGCTTTCAAAGAAAGGAGGGGGACAAACAAACAGCACTCTGGAAAAAGAAATAATGTGAATTTTAATTAAATTTCATGTTGCTGATAAAATTAAGGCTGACAGCTCTGGAGATCAGGGTCTTCTCATTCTACAGTGGATATAAGCACCAGATGCTCATGGTTATGGCCAAATCCTGTCCTGGAGGGTCTGAGATGACTTTTCTATGTGCTCATCACATCCTCATCCCTCAGCCACTGCAGTAACTAGGAGCAGGCTGGGGTTACCCGAGGATGCTCAGCTCTTGAGGGCTGTGCTTTGGCCATGCTGAAGCCACGCGTGTGGTCTGCTCCATGTACAGACAATAAACATCATCAGGAGCCAATGTGCATCCCAAGAGGGACAGCCAAGAGACACCCTGTGAGCCTGCTGGGCTGGATGGCCACCAAACAATGTCCTGTGCTTAGGAAAACACAGAGGGAAGTCTGGGGACAGGCCCAGAGGGGTTTTCCTCCACAAGGATGGAAGTCTTTGATGTCTCCCAAGGCAAGAACTCACGGGCTGCTGGGAGGGGTTTCTCTGCCAGGTGCCCAGGCTGGGTGGGCAAGGGATTTCCTGAGAGGGTGTCAGGTGAAGACAGTGGAGGGGAAAAGCTGCTGGAGAGGTCCCTCCTTGTCAGAGGTGTGAGTTTCACCTCCATTAGCTCTTTCCCATTTGCATCCTTTCTCCTCTCAGCTGGATTTCCAGCATGGGTTAGACTTCTGGCTCTGCTCACCCAGTAATTAAAAACACTCACTTAAAAAATAGCAAAAACAAGCATACTAGGAATTATTCAAACCTCATCACTGAAGACTGCTCTGAAGCAACCAAAAACTACAGCCACAGAGAGGCTGATTCACAGCCCACCACCTTGGGTTTGGCATGAGGGAAAATCATCTTCCCCATGTAGGAGGCTGCTATTGCAATTTTTTTGAGCCAAAAATCTCTTCTGGGAGGAGCCGCAAAAATCCCAGAGCACCTTTCCTTGTTGACAGGAAGGAGACACAGCCCAAGTGACTCATGGACTCCCAGGATCTGGAGGCAACCACCCCTCTAAACCATGCTGCCCACCCAACCCTGATGATCCTGGAGACAATTTTGTCACATAAACTCCACGCACGGTGTTTCGATTACTGAAAACTCCTTCCTGCACCATAAGTAGGTGAGGCTTGAAATAATGGTGGTAGAAATGGTGATGGTGCTGAGAGAGGTTCAGATCTGATGATTCAGAGGTCTTCCTACAAAATCTTTCTAATTGGGCATCTACCTAAGCTGCATTCCCTGCCACACAAAGCCGTTGCTTAAAACAGTCATACAGTGAGGCAATTGCCTTTTTATTTTGCTGGTTATTATTCCTCACTGCAAAAGGGGGAGGGGGAAAAGCTATCACTCTGTGGTTTTTATCAGGTTTCATCCACTCTGCCTGATGTTCAATAAAAGAAAACCTATCTCTGTTAGAGATGAGTAGCCCTTTACAGAACAGTCATTGCCTGCAAAGCAACCTTTAAGCACCCGGCTGTCTCTTAAGTTAATGCAGGCGGAGGATGGAGAGGAAGTTAGTCACTCCTATATGTTTGAAAATGCAGCTATTTCTCTTAAAATTCAGCAGCCAGCCACACATGCTTTGATTACTTTTGTTGATGTTGTTGTTTGCACTTTTCCTGAAATCACTACCTGCCACCTTTCCCCTACCCAGCTCAGCCACATGAGTTCCCACGCAGGCAGGGGGAGAGGAGGAGCCAGCCCACCCCTGGAACAGTGTCATGTCCCCTTCCTACCACTGATGCTCAGAGTGGGAACTCCTAAACCTTCTCTTTTAGCAGCTCCCTCAGGAGAGTGCAGAGGGAGCCAGCAGTGAGGATCTGGGCAGAAATGGGGGGCTGTTAGAAGGGCTGGTGTTGCAACCCCAAACCTGTGCTGTACTGGTGCTCAGCATCACAGCAGCTCATGCTGAGTCATCCGTGCCCCTGCACACTCTGTGTGTGACTGTGACAGTCAGGAGTGGCCTCGGGATGACAAACCACCCCCTGGTGCATCACACAGCCCCAGGCTGGCAATCCCATCCCACCAGGAGGCTCCCAACACGGGCAGGGTTTGAGGAAGTCTTTATGGTGGGGCCATGCTAGAGCCTCTGGAGGTCTTTGGCATGGAAGTCTAGTGAAAGGAGTCTCTGTCCATGGCAGAGGGGTGGAACTACATGATCTTTAAGGTCCTTTCCAACCCAAACTATTCTATGATTCTGTGATATCCCTTTGGCAACAGAGATGGTTCCTCCTGCCCTCCTTCAGAAACCACCTCCAAAGTCAGGAAGGAGAGAATTCAGGACAAGAGGCTGCAGAATGGCCAAGAAAGGAGGACAAGGGTGGGTCACCCACTGCCTGCCTCCAGGCACATCCAACCCCTCATGCTCTGAGCCACATCAGCAGGAAGAACCCCACAGCTCTGTGGAGAGGGGTGGCAGAGCCCAGATAACACATACACACGTGCTGGAGGAAACCTGAGACCTCCCCACAGGACCCGTGGCACGGCTGCATCCTGTGTTAGGAGATTCAGGATTTAGGGTACCCCTGGCACCCACTGCATAAGTGACAAGCAGCTGTCAGCAGCTTACGGGGGTCTCCGGCTGCCTGCAAATTTCTGCATTAAAGCTGTAAGCTCTCATGCCTCACTTGGGAGCAATAAAACGGGATAGGGTAGAGGCTGTAGTGATAAATGGGGTATAAATCACACCTCCCCCTGCTTTTCCCCTTCCTTGGGGGGAGGTGGTGCTGCCAGAGCCTTTACCAGCCCTGCTTCAACATGCTCAGACCAGCCCTCTTCTGCCTGTGCAGTCAATTAGAACTTCATCAGAAATCAATTTGTGAGGCCCAGCTGAGATGTACCTATAGATCAGGCGATGCCAAGTGATTATTACACTAATGGAATATTCCATTGATTAATTGAATATTTAAGTCCTGAAATGTAAGCCCCATTGTCTTATCTGTGGCTTGTTATGGAACTGAGCAGCAGAGATGCTGCGCCAGTGTGAGAAGACAACCTTGAGTCTCGCTCTTTTGGGGCAAAAGGCAGAGGGTTGGGCCCTGATCTCACAGAAAATGTTTCTACATCTTTGGAAGACTCCTCAACCACACAGAGACACTCCTCTTTCTTGTGGCAGGGAAAAAAAAAAAAGTCCTTTAGTACCTTTTCTAATACTGTAGGCTTGGACAATTCTCTGAATTGGGTGTTGTGCAAAACTGTGTTCACTGGGAGATGGGTAGAATATCCATGGGGAATAGGAAACACAACTGCAAAAAGCACCTGCAGTAGCTAGGGAAGCTGAGAAATGTGGGGACCACTTTCTGGGCTCCTTCCCAAGGCTCTGCAGCTGCCCATCATGGCCAGGCAGCACCCATCACTCCCACCTCTTCCTTCCATGCAGAGCTCTGAAAAGCTCAGCCTTTCTCCAGAAGCACCAGCTTGGATGGCCCAGCCTGGGCCCAGGGTCAGCACTGCTCCCATTCCCCAAGCCCAGGGAGGAAATCCTCGATGATTTATTTCATTTTTTACTCTCAAGCAGATGTCAAGACTGCAGATGATAGCCAGCAGGTCAGGAGGGCCACCCAAGGGTTTGCCAAGCTCCTCTACCCACAGCCCAGGAGCTTTTTCATGCCATGAAAGCCCCAGGTGTCCAGAGGGCAAAGGTGGCCAGATGCCTCCTGTGTCAGGCTTCCGGATGCGCCGCATGGAGAGGGCCAGGTTACTTGTTCCCTGAAACACCTGGTTAAGTGCTTTGTTGGATGAAGGCCATAATGACCAAGAGAGAGAAACACGGCAGAGAAGGGAGGGGTGGGAGTGCCAAGTGGAAGAGAGGTGGGCTGCAGCTGCAGTAATCATCACCAAAGGGCCCAGCGATGGGTTAAGGAATATTATTCCCAAATGGTACTGTGTGAATAACTCAGTGGAGAGCCATTAACTACTCTCTTTACATGAGCAAGAGAGAGCTCCATTTCTCTGTACAGAGCTCCTGCTCCCACACCAGACACTGAGGTCTCCTTTCCCACCTCAAAGAGCATCTGGCTGCCCATGGCCAAACCATGTTGTGTGGCTGTAGGAAGAAGGAGCCATCCAAACCAGAACAGTGACCTCCATGGCAGACGTCCAAAGACACTGAGAGCCAATTGCTTTCCTCTCAGTGGGCCTCCAGGCATTTTCTTGAAGGCTACAACAGTGGTCACTATTTTCAGAGAAATCATTGCAAGGGTGAAACTGGATCCTTGTTCCCACCTGCCGCTTCTCTGTGAGGCCTAAAGCATTGACTGTCATAAATCCATGGAGGGCAAGATTCACACAGGCTTCCTATTGTTCCCACCTTCCCTTCTTGTGCACGGCTTTTTCCTGTCCCAGGACTCAGAAAGGACCCTGGAGCTATCCAGGCTGAAGGGAGCACACAAAGGACAAGGACCATGCCTTGTTCTGATTGGAAAAGATCAGCTTTGCAGACCAACTTCACATCAGCCTTGCTGGCCCTGACCAGCACTGGTCTCCACTGTTGTACCCAAGATGGACAGGTCTTTATTCTGGCCTCTGAAGCAGGCATGGGAAGCAGCACTCTTTCCCCTCTTTGCATATGTTTTTCTGTACAGGAAGGTAAAAGTAAATGGAGAGGAAAACCAAGTATTGATGGAACAGCTAGAAGGAAGAAGAGAGCTTTGCGTCTCACTGAGAGATCTGACCTTTCAGTGGTAGCTTCAAGAAACCTCAAGCAAATGTGCTTTGCTGGCATTTGCTGCAGGTGAATCACATGGAGTTTTCATCCCCTCTCTCAGGGGATAATGTCTAGACATTTATTAACTTGCAGTTTCTGGGTGTCTCAGAGACCTGAGGAGTCTAGAAACCTGAGTCCCCACGCAGGTTCTTGTTGTTGTCTCAAGCAGTGGATCCCTATGGAACCAGCTTTTCCCTGCTCAGCAGCCCTTCTCATCCTCAGCAGGGGCCTGCAGTGGGATGTGGTTCTGCAGCAGCCTTATGCACTACTTGTGGTATTCATGCTTTAGTTGCAAAACACAGCAGACTCATAAAAGCAGCACAGAAAGACAGGCCAGAAATGAAACACATTCCACTGAGTATGGGTTTGTGTTTGCAAAAGAGAAAAGTTCATCCATGCTGATGTAAAACCATACAGCCCCTCCCCTCCCACAGCCATGAGGAGCAAAGTGCCCAGGCTGCCTTTCTTGTCAGAGAACTCCCTGCTGATGCCAGAGGCCAAGGGGACACTGCAGGTCAGGCAGCAAATGGGGGTGTGCAGGGAAAAGAGACATGGAGATCCCATTTTATCTCTTCGGCCTTGAGTTCCCCTGCCCTCTCCTTGGCCAGAGGGATGGGGGAGGCCCATGGCAAAGGCATCATAGCTGGAGCGTTTAAACTGATATGAGGGGAGGCATTCTGTTTGTCCAGACGTATTCTCCATGTCTGCTGTGCAAGGAGCAGGAATCTCTTTGGCAAACTCTGACCATGGCCTCAGGGGAAGAAGGCAGCAGGAGCAGCCCAGGACCAGCCGCACAGGATGGCTTGTGCAGGATACCACAGCTGGTTCAAACAGCAGCCACTGCTGGCATGGGAAGAACAGATAAAATCACCAGAGTGGGGTCTGCTGCCCCACAGCAGAAACCCTACTTCAGTCCAGGGAACCTCAGCTACAAACCTCAGCTAAAAAATGAGAAGAAAAAATGGAAGTATAAAACTATGGCATGAATCGCAGGGAGATTTCAGACTGATAAATATTTCAGGCTGACAACTATTCCTGTCCTTGAAAGTTCATCCATCAAACTCTCAGCAAGGCCTTCACATCCCAGGACCATAAATACTAAGACCTATTTTAACAGCTGCTTTCATCGTGGCCAATACCAAAGGATGGAAACAAGTTACAGATCAACCTATATCTTCATGTACTGTGGTGTAATTTACTGCACCTATAAAGACTATATTCAAATATACTTCTGTTTTAATTATAGTCCCTGCCTGTGCGGGATCCATTTCAGAGCTGATTTTACCTTGTTTAAGTCTGATTCCACATAATGATGACAATTCAGAAACAATGTCAGCATTAGAGATGTAAACAGCCTTGGTAGTACGTGCAGAAAGGGTTTTACTGTCTGTCTGTGGAAGGAAAATTTGATCAAAACCCAGGAAAACCTGTTTGCTGTCAGGAGAATAGAAATGCTGGCAATTTGGAGCTGTGAAACTCTCCCCTTCTTGGCTCTGACATAATTTCTAAGTGATACTGCAGCTGCAGCTGCCCCCTGGAATGGGTATCACAAACTCCAGTAGGCAGGCATGGGTCCTGCTCTGGTTTTTCTACAGTAGCAGACCCACAAGGGATGAGGGGGACTAGTTTTGGGGGGATATTTGACAGCCTTCTCCTCAATGCCCTGAATTTTTGGGTTGCCCAGATGGTCCCCACAGGTTGGAACAGATCCAAGACCCTCTTGTCAGTGGGAGGGAAGCACAGAGCCCTTCACTGAGCCCATCCCTGTTAGCAATGGCCTGCAAGGATAAAGGGGGAAACTTGCTCTGCTCCTTTCAGTCCCCAAAAAGAAATTTCACTCCCAGATCCTTATGCCAGCCCCAGATTTTGACATCCCAGTACTGGGTAGCTGCTGGGCTTCTCTGTTCCCAGCTCCAAGCACCATCCTGATGAGGAGTTCTTTAAGCAGAGCCATTGCCTACCGGGTGCTCTTAAGACCATTTCATTCATGAATTAAGTCCCTGACAGCCCATATCTCTATGATCAATATGTTTGTTTATTAGCAGCAGCTGCTGTGTTTTAGCAAAACTGGAGGACTCCAGCAGGAGCAGAGCGCTCTAACCGCAGAGCAGGGCTTGGGATGGGAGGTGAAGGACCTCCTGCTGGCAAATGGGAGCTTGGCTGGATAAGATTTCACGCTAATGACCCTTTAATTGAAATCACTGCTCAGGACAGATTGCTCGGCTTGGGGATATCTGCACTGATGGCTCCTGGTTTGGCCACTCCCGAGATGAGGCCATTAACTCAGCAGTGAACAAAAGCAAGCAAAAGGGACAGCGAGGGGTCATCCATCCCCAGCAGAGCTGATCTGCACATCCAAGGAAGCCCAGATCAGCAGCTGGTGTAAATGGAGGCCTGCACAAAGGGAGGAGAGGGCGTGCAGCTTGTTAGACCTTGTGTTTTGCTTCTGTGTCTGCTGACCCCAGGTGAATGTGGCCACTGCTGACTCCCTCGCAGGGCAGGAGATTGTCCCTATATGTTGGTCTAGTGCCCAGGAAGGGATATCAGAAGATTAAGGTGTCATCTCCAGCTCATGGTGTGACCTCAGCCTTCACTTAGCACCCGCTCCACCTTCTCTGTCAGTCTCACTGCAGGGATGCTGCAAGGCAGTAATACCTGCCTACCCCAACACACGGTAGGCAAGAACACAGGAGAACAAAACAGGAGCAGAAGAAAAGGGAAAATCTTGATCTCCTGTCTCTTTGTGGAAGTGGCAAAGCACCATGAGATCCCTTTCCATTTTGCCTTCCCCTGTCATAGCATCAAGGGCAGCACTGCCCAGGAGCACAGGCACAGGTGGGGCTGGTCCTGGCTGGGCTGGCACTGCAATACAGAAGCTAAGGACAAGGTGAGCTGTCCCCATATTCACCCCACCCATCTGAGCATGGATCTACACCCTGTAAAACTGGAGACCCTTCCCCACTGGGCAGGCTCCCAGGGAAAGGGAGAACTTGGCTTTCCTCCCCACAGATCCTGGGACCTGTGATATAAAACTCAGGATTGACAAAAAGTCCTGGAGAGACACAGAGATGCTACATAGATATGGTTCCTGCTCCAGATATCTGCCCCATTCCCAGTCAAGAGGCAACATCCCCACAAAGGTGGGGCACCTTTGCATCACAAGGTTTATCATGGGACAGAGAGAGCTAATGAAACCCAGGCTTGTTAGTTATAGGCAGATCTTTTGGGCCTGTTTTGTAAGTGGAGATGTTGATGTGTGTCTCTTGCAATGTGAAGAGATGTCTGAGTGCACAGAAAGGAGGGTTATGAACCTGCTTTGAATGCATTTATTATTCCCATTAATTACTATGCCTGCTAAAGAGGACCAGCTGTTCTAGGAGGCTGTGGTACCAATTTATCAGGAGAAGATTCCAACAGAAGTCGTAGAGAGTTTTCCTCTGAACTTGGGAGGATGGAAGATGGAGGGTTTTTAATTAGAACTTGTTATTAATGGGAACGTAGCAAATTAAAAATAGTCTCCCTCCCCCCATTCCTATTATACGAAGCTCTGATCTCAATTAGAAAGATCAGGGACTAACCATTGAATGGGAATTACTGAGATGAAAACTGATTGAAAGACAAAAAGTCACAGACAGACACATCACAGGGAGAGAATGGCGATGGGGAGCGGCAGGACCGGGGAACAATGAGCAGAGGCTGGCGGAGGCTGCCTGCAGCTGCCGGGCATCAGGACAAGAGCTGCCTGCTGTCTGCCTCCCCCTGCAGAGAGGAACCCTCCCAGGGCTGCTGCCAGCAGGGGTTGTCCCTTCTAGAGCCGTGGCAGCTCATCTCTGAGGTTTGAGCTGTGCTGCTGGGCTTCAATGGTAGCCCAGCTTTGTGGACTCAGCAGAGTGGGGCCACAGGGCAGAGTGGGCATCACTATAGGAAGGGCAGGACCCTTGGGGCCATCTGGGGTGTTTCTGGTGGGTGAAGGCTCCTGTCTGCTTGTCACTGCACCTGCAAAAGTTTCCCATCTCATCCTGCCTCGTTTCCTTACCCCTCATCCTATCTCACCCCACCATCACCACATGGCCCCAGCACACGGATCTTGGCTCTGCCCTCATGCAGGCTATGAACAAGGCTACATCCCAGCCACAGATCTCTGGTCCTGTCCTGCTGGTTCCCCTAATCAGCAGTGTTGAGGATGCCCTGAAGCTGCTGAGTTCTCAGCAAGGAATTATGGAATTGGTTCCCAGGCTCCCCACCCCAGGAGCTGAAGCCCCCCCACCCAGGCATTGAGTGCAGGGTCAGTCCTGCCACCTCCGGGTGGGCAACAACAGGTGAGCTGGGGAGAGGCTTTGTGCTCTGTTTTGGCTTTAACAATCAGGCTGGGGAGCAGGAGATCAGGACTCAAACCTAGGGTGATGCTAAGGCACATCTGGATCTGACCAAGCCATCTCCTGCATCCCAGTGTTGTTAAAACTTGGTTAATGACTACTTAATGAGAATCTGATCTACTCCTTTCTGTGGTTACCTGTGGATCAGAGCCCCTATCTTCCTGCCAGAAGATAATCCATGCCACATTCCAGGGCAGACAGGGACCTTAGGCTGAAATTACAGCCTTGCTTACTAATTGCTGCATGTTCTCTCTCCGTAGGTATATCATTGCCAGCAATTAGCACAAAATCCTTTCCCACTCTTGTTAAGTTCCTGTGCTGCAGTTAAATACTCCCAGATCCCATTTAAATGATTTCAAATGCAATTCATTCTGGCTCGTTAAATAATTCCACAGCAGTGTTTGTCGTTTTCTCTCTCTGTTTTCCAACAGACACTTTCTCCCAAGAAGAATACAACGACTGAAGAATGGAGAAGGAGGGGGAAGAAGTGATACGAAAGCTGAGAAAATGGGGGTCCATTTTCTGTGCCCATATTTTCTCTTCTTTTTTCCCCCTTCTTCTCAGGCTGAGACTTCTCCTGGTATCTGGATTTTGAGATCCAATGGCCCAGGGAGAACAGGACTCTGCTCTTGCCATGCTGCACTATGTAACCAACCACAGGAAGCTGCTTTGTGTTTCCTGCTGCATTTCCCCAAGTCCAGGACTGTGGATCAGCAGGAATGAGGGTCAGTGAGATAGCAAGCAGCTGCTTAGGTCCAGCTCAGGTTGATTTGGGGACAACCTGCCTGTTCCACATGTCTTCCTCCCACTTCCAAGCCTTATCCCTTCTTCTTTCATCTTCTTTTCCTTCCTGCACCAACCACCTTCTGTCCTATATCCCCATGCTGCTGGTCCAGCACCCTGCAGCTCTGCCCACCTCTCCTAGAAGATGTGATCTGTACCTTGACTCCCATGGCAGGAGCAGTGGAGGGGGGAGGCCAGCATGGGCTGAATCTACACCCCAAACACAATCCTCATGTTGTCCTTCCCACCATGGCTGGATGATATCATCTCTGGATTTTGTGTCCTGGTGGCATTGCCAAGTCTCATGCAAGCACTGCGCACTTCCCAGTACTGGATACTTCTCTTAAAGCCCCAGTTCAGGGAGACAAGTGATTCAGCAAGACTCTCAGCTTTTGGATTACACAGAGAGGAAAAAAAAAAAAAAAAAAGGAGAAGTTCTAGTTCTTGTGGTTGGGGAAAAATAAATAAAAGCTGTGAGTGCTATTTGAGTGCAACCTACTGGTTCCAGAGCCAGAAGGCAAGTGAAAAGAAAACAGCACTTAATATCTTTGTTTGAATTTGGAGACCAGACTGGTAAACTCTGAGTGTCTGGGGTCAGCAGTGCAGCATCTGTTGTGCCTCTGTGCTGGGAGCAGGTGATGGAGTCAGGCTCATCTCGTCAGGCAGATCTTTGTGCCTCCCAGCCAGGACTCTGCTCGCTGCAAGGATGGACACTGTAGCAGGGCAGAGTCCATCAGGAATATCCAAAGTCCCACTGCAATTTTAGTAGCTTTCTTATTACCCTCTGTATCTGCATGAAATGCTGCTGCCTGCTACATTTGATGGCTAGCCCATTCCCACCCAGAGTCATTACCTGGTGTGAACTCTGTGTACTGCTGGCAAGTCAGTGCCTTTCAATCCGTGGTCCTTGAGACCCAGAGATCCAGTGACTGCAGGGAGCTGTGAAAAGGTTGCAAAGAAAAGTAATTTCCTTTCTGACATTCAACAGTCCACATTTGTGTTGCTGCCAGAAAACTTGTAGTGGCCCTTAAGCTAACAAAGCTGAAAGCCACGGTGTTAAATGCATTAGGGATCCTGTGGGATGGAAGGTGGAAGAACAAGAGAGAGTGCTGTCAGCAGGACAGGAGCTGCCAGACTGCCTGTCAGGGGAGGAGGAGAAGGATATGTGAAGCAGGGATCCACAGGGTTCAAAACTCAACTTCGCGTTAATTCCTGTGGGCTTTTGTTTGTTTATGCCGGAATGAGTTTCAAGTGAGGTGTGTGGATGATCTCCTCAAGCCTTTCCAGGATGGGAGGGAAAAACAAGGAGTGCTCACAGCTAACAGAGCTCCTGAAAGGCTTGGATGGGAAATGTGATTTTGGTCAGAAAGGAATTACACTGAAAGGGGTGAAAGCAAATCAAAAATGTCACAGCAGTGTTCATGCAGTGAAGTTTCCTCCTGAAAATCAATTTGGCTAGCCACAAGCCTTGGACTGGGATGCCAGCTTATTCCCAGGCAGACATGGCATTGCAAGGATAGTACTGAAAAACACCCTCTAAAATAAATGGGGCAATGTAAGGGAAATCTCTGCTTGAAAAATGTGTGTCCCCATCTGTTAAACAATATTCAGGTGCTCCTGCATTTACGCTTCCTCCAGATTTATGCAGCGATGGCTTTAAAGGCAGATTGTCAATGAGAAGAACAGATGGAGGGAACAATCCTCCCATCCAAGCTTTGCACTAGAACTGAAGAAGTTTGTAATCTTGTTCTTGTTTACAGAGCCAAGGCTTCAAATTAAGCCCCCTCTGGTCTGACTGAGTAGCTCAGGGAGCCATGGTGGAGCTGAGATACTCCTGGTTTTCTTACTTTTTTCTCCTGGTTTCCCATTAAGGGATATTTTATAAAAGCAGCAATGGTGTCAGGGATTTTTTCTTCATGGGCATACACTGAACATGAGCCAAAGATTACAGGGCAGCAGACACAAAATTTCCTTCTTTCCCATAGATAGGGCAGGAAATTTTCCAGATGTCTGAGCCAGCTTCCCAAGCTTCAAGGCCAACTGATGAGCAAAGTCTCTCCACTACCCTGAATCTTTCATCAGCACAAAATTTGCTGTTAAATGAGAAAAGTTATTTCACAGAAGCAAAATAATACTCAGTCATATCGGCACCTCAGTTCCCAGTCTCTGTTTTCTGTATCTCCATCGATATTCAAAGGAAAACAATGTGATTGTTAATTACAAACTGTTTTGAATGCATGAAAGAAACTGCTTCAGGGCCAGAGGCAGGAAAGCTGAGAATGTGACGTGTACCGAACTGCTTTAAAGGGCAGAAAGTCCTTTTGTAATTAAAGCTGATGCAATCATTGTAACAGACACAAGGTGGAAATGTTACCTTGCTCAGCTTCCCACTTCTCTCCTCTCTGCCTGTTGGGTTTTGCTTTGGACTGGGTGGAAAATGCTGAAATATCAAGGGAGTGCTTTGTATTTCAAAGAAGTTAATGCATAAGTGATGTTGTGATTCATTAGTCATCTGTGGATGTATTGGTGTTCCAGAGTCCACAGCCCTTGTTGAAAGGCAGTGTTGCCCTCTGTTCTTCTGCCGGCAAGTTGGAGGTGCTCAGGAAGAAAAAGGCCAGCTGGAACCTGGCAAATAAACCCTGGTGGGAAATAAAACAGAGCTGGAGTTTGGTGCAACAGCTAATCCTCAAAATACAGTTTCTTTCCCCCACTCTAGATGATCTTTTTAATCCCACCATGATCCAACCCACCACGGGGAAAGTAATCCCAACAACCTGATGATGTAGAGGATGAAAGCGAAGCTCACAGCTATAAACAGAGAAGTGCAGATGCGGTACATGAGTAAGGTAAAATATAAATAGGCATGGAGCAAGGTGTGCAGAGTGTCCCAGTGAACACTGGGCAAGGCAGGAACAAGCTCTGACGCAGACACACACACATATGGTTCTCAGATCCCCACAACTGCCTTGCTCTGCCTCTGCCCTGCTTTCTCACCCACATCACTGAGCCAAACCCCCCTGGGGTGCTCTGCCTTTCCCTTCCCAGTCCATCTCCTCCAGTTTTACCCATCTGTCCTCAAGATCACTCAAACTTGGCTCCTCCTCCCCAAAAAGGAATGCTTAGAAGTGTTCTGCTGCCATTGCAAGGAAACACTTCCCTGAATCTGCCCCTCTCTCGACCTAATCCCAGACACACATCAGCAGCTCCATGCATGACCTGGCCCTTCCCTCCCGGGCAGCAGCAATACTCCCAGAGAGCTTTTTGTCCTCCGCAGGAGCCGTGTCGGCATCGCTGCCCTGTAGCAGCCTACTCAGAGCCCCCAGGCAGGCAGCTCCCAGTCCCTGTCCTGTAAGGCCACTCAGCAGTGACACTGCCAAGCCACTGGCTGTCCCTAGGACTGTGGTCCTGCCTCGCATTGTGGCTCTGCTCCTCCTCCTGTGCTGCCAACTCTCCTCCTACGGAAGCGGTGACTAATGCTGATGGCAGAGCTCCTCTTCGCACGTATCACCGTGGGAGTGCGAGGGTGAGGGAGAGAGCACGGAGCGGGGGGAGCGCGTTTGCGGGAGTGTGAGACGGGCTGGAGGAGCCTGCCTGTCACAGGGGGAGGCGGGGACAGCCCGAGGACCTTGAGGGCGTCCAGGTTGCCTCTCCGGGCACAGCAAGAGCTAGGGATGCGCAGAGATGCCCAGGTGGCACTTCCTAGTGGGACGTTGCTCCTGCTCACCCAGAGCCAGTGGGGGCACAGGGCTGGAGGAGCTGGAAGCACTGGGCACCCTGGGTATATGGGGATTTTCTCACATGAGAAACAGCAGGAGGCCAGGCAGAACAGCCGAGACACTTCTGTGATCTGCTCTCCCCTTAGGCTGGTACCTCATATCATTTCTGGCAGCCGTGAACTGGTACTGGGGGCGCGTGCCACATCTGCCCGCTTCTGCCCATCCTGCCATGCTCCTGCCACCCACACATGGCCAGGACAGT
>JAHLSL010013362.1:113643-130965 GCA_025920805.1 Petroica traversi
ATGCACCTCCTCGTCACCCAGCCGGCTGCGGGGAGGCTGTCCCGCGGAGGGCCGGGCAGTCCCTTAACCAGCACGGTTAAGCATTGCTCTGATTCCCGGGCATGTGGCTGGTTTTTACAAGCCTACTTTAGAGCGGAGGAAGGGGCGAGCTGCCGGCGTCCCAGCGGGCTCCGGCGCCCCGCGCTGCCAGCCGCATCCCGGCGAGCCTGCGGTAATGGGCTGGAGAGCGGCGAGAGGGCCAGAGCAGCCCGGTAATGCGAGCCGAGCAGGCTGCGAGCGCTGCCCTCCTCCCCTCGACACAGCCGAGTCCAGAGCGGCAGCTCGGAGGGGCTGGTTTTCTCTCTCCCTCAAGGAGACCACACTCTCTGGGTCTCTGATGGGGATGGAGGGGTGAATAGGACCAGGATCAGACCTGGGGATGCCTATCCCACCCTGCTTGCCCCAGCAGAGCTGTTCTGTTCCTTGCCCTTGCCCTGCTGGCTGCATCCGAGCCCCACTCAGGGACACACAATGTCCAGCAGTAGTGAGGCAGGCAGCAGGATCAGGCCTTCTCAGCCAGCCTGGAGGCTGGGAGCCACTTAATTGACCGAGGATTTTAATTACCTGTGCACTGCGTAGAGCCCGCAGGGAGTGATAGGCAGGCAGCTGACCCGGCAGGTACAGAACAGGGAAGGTCATTGGTGAAGGTTTTGGGAGCAATGTTATAGAGCAAGTGTCACTGACATGCACCTAACACGGACCATCCGTCACACTGTGCATCCACAGGCAGCTATGAGCCCTTAAATGGGACTCTTGCACCTTTCCTTCTGCAAACCTCACCAGGCAGACCCCACATGGGGCTGGAAGCACCACCTCATCCTGGCAGATCTCCTGATCCTTTTAAGACTGCATGGGGATGCTGGAAGGCACAGTTCACTGCCAGGAACTTGGGCTGGAGAGGAAGAACCACTTCTGGTTGTTTGGAAGGAAAAGGGAGTGGCAGCTGTTGGCAACTGAGGAACATGGTTTAGTGGTGGACTTGGCAGTGCTGGGTTTACAATTGGACTTGAAGGTCTTGTAGGGTCTTTTCCAAGCTAAACAATTCTATAATTCAAGTTCACGTGACCAGGCAGGTGGATTCAGTGGTAGCAGCCCTGGCCCTCCCATTTATTCAAGAAGCCTTGTCTTCTCAGGGAATGGGGCTGGGGAGGGTTCCAGAGGTCAGAGACAGAGATCCCTCAATGAAATCCTGCCCAGATCTTGACAGAAACATGCTATGGGACAACAGGGACAAATTTAGGGATGCTGAAGGTGTTCAAGCCTTTGTTTGCAAAGATTCCAGGCATAACAGTCAGCAAATGTCAAGGCTGCAGAGCAGTATCTGTGTTGACTTAGAGGATTTTTTGAGACCTAAAGAATCCCCTCCAAAGCCCCCAGACCTCAAATCCCATCACTGACACCATGACCAGCAGTGGCAGGTTTCTCTACCTAGCAGCAGTGGTGATTTGTCACATAAACCTCCATTGTCCATTAGCAGCAGGATGAAGTCCCAAACAGGAGTTTTTGCAGAGGGTTCTAAGCAGGTTTTGGCACCTCCTATTTGGATCAGAAATACAGCCCTCACATGCAGCTTCAGCTATAAAAGTGGATAGGAGAAGCAATTAGTGCTGCTCAGCCTTTGGCATAGAAGCACAGAGAGAGGAAGAAGAGCCCCTCAGCCCAGCTGGCAAGGACAGAGCACCCACTGAACCCTCCTGTGCAGGTCCCCAGGTCACCACAACCTGTCCCCACCACACACATCCACCCATCACAACGGGAACGTCTCCCAGGTAGCTCTCATCTGGAAGGACCACGAGGTTTTTGCACCATGGAGCATTTTCGTTCTACGTGAAGGTCTCCATTCCAGGAGAGCCCAGGAAGAGCCGGCAGCGGGGCCGGCGCGCGCGGGAAGGCGCTGCCTGCCAATTCAGCGGGATGAGTGCCTCGGATGGGGCTGCTGCAAGCACAGACCTGGCCAAAATCCTGCTTATCTGATGGGATCTACCAACATCCCTGCTTGCAGCACTACCACTTCAGGGGCTTTTTATGTCAGCTGATGATACGAGGCTGAAATGAAGATAAATGAGAGCAAAAGACGAAGAGAAGTCCCTCCTCAAAACACATTTGAACGCAAGATAAAAAGCAACTCAGCAGCAAGGGCTTCTTTTTTTCCTTCTCCCCAAACTTTGGGAACTCAGATGTGGGTGAGAATATCACTTTAAGGATTTATAAAATGACACATGGCCTCACCTGTCAGCATGCCAAAATCTGAATGTCGGTTTTAATTACACCGAATATTTTACTTTCTTATGCAGAGGCATAATCAATTATCTTATTTAAAGGCATTACGATAATGTGTGTGTAAAATGGAGCCATTCCCTGTATTGCATTAGATTCTCTAATTATAGGAGAATGTTTGGAGCTAAAATGTCAGCCTGTCATCTGGCGGGTGTGTAATTCATGATCTGCATTTGCCGGCACGGATGGAGCTGACAAAAATTGCATTCATTCTCTTCCACTGCTTTGGCCTCAAATTTGCCTGGCCTGGAGGTGACAAATCCCACCCTGTCTCCCTTCTGGAGCACAGAGAATCCATCCCACCCTGTGCTGGGGGGAATGATGCTGTAAGGAGCTGAGTTTGACAAAGTGTTTTCCCTCAGTGGGTGTTTCTTAGTGAGACCTTGATGAGCCTGGAAAGAGAGTGTGGGTTACAAACCAAGCTCTTGGGCAGTGAGGAGCTGTTTGGATGTGATCATGAGCTCAGCAAACACTTCCTCATGTCTCACATGGCGAGAGGAGACCGAGGCGTGAGCAGAGCTGGAGGCAGAAGACAGAACCCACCAGGGACTTTTCAAAACAGCCTCATCTGAATTACGAATAATGAAAGCCCTCCAACTCTCAGTTATTAAAGCAGAGGGATTAGATAAAAATAGTGTGCTTATTTCTTGGGATCACAGTCCTTTCTCTATGCATCACCCAAGTGAAAGCAGCCCGGATGGCTCCAGTGCCTGTTTTGCAGAACAGTTTCTGATCTCATCCATAATGTGGGCAACCACATAGAGGGAAGAAGAAACCTCTCTGTATTGGGGCAGGGACAAGGGGGAGATTTGGGTTTGGGAAATTATGAAACTTTGCCAATAAATGAGAATCACTGCAGTGAGATTGCTGTGAGAGCACTGAAACAGAGACCATGATCCCCATGGGTGAGGGGCAGCAAGAAGCATCACCTGGAGGTGACACCTCAGCAGCAGCACTCTAAAAGGAAAGTCCTGATGAAGGAAATGCAGCTGGTGGCTGTGGCATTAGCCAAAGGGACAGATCACACAGGGCAGTGTCATTGCTGTGTCCAGCTCCATGCAATGCTGCTTCATGGACAGAACCTACCCAGTCACCCAGAAGCAGGGGCTGTAGGACCAGACACGTCACCCTGTGCTTTGCCACAGGCTGTGGGCAGCCCAATCTCCTGGCCTGTCCCTGTGCCCCAGATTTCTGACCAGGCCACCCTCTGGGTTTTCTGCAGTGACCTGGATCAATGCAGCAGAGCAGGACATGGGTCACCCCAGTGCTTCCTGCATCCCCCCTGACACCTCAGCCCTCAGTTCCCAGCACTGCCTTCCCTGCATGTAGGCATCCTAACGCAGCCTCATCCCGAGGCAGCCCAGGATCTGCACGATGCCATTAAGAGGCTTATTAAAAAGTGATGCACCAATTTAACACCTATTAGCCAGCACGGTGCCCTTTAACAGCACGGGGAAACCTGCAAATGGAAGCCCCAGCTCCCAGCAGAACCCTAAGAGGCTGAGTTTAACTTTATGGCTCCAATTAGAGCAACAGTAAAGCAGTATCAACGCTGTGGATTTATTAGCACTGAGCCCATCCCAGACGGCTGCTGGCCAGTGCCAACAGCAGGCATGAGTGGGTGCTTTGCCAGCTGTGTCCAGGCCACCACAATGCCCCATCCCCCCCAAGGGGACATTTTGGGGAGCTTCTAGGGAAGGGATAGTGCCAGACAAAGGGGAACCAGGGCTGAACCCATCCCTGGTCATTGCTGCAATTTGAGTTTCCTATTTTAGGTGATGCCACCAGCTGGCAGGATGCTAAGGCAAAGCAGGGGAGTGTCCCTCCGGATCTCAAATCTTCCTTTGGTCTGGATGAGCAGGGCCAGAGTGGGAGGGAGAGCAGCTGCCTGCACACACGGGTTGGAGATGTTTAAAGTGCTTGGTTGTTCCGGGAGGTTTACAGGCCGCCTTTGCCTAATAAAGTAATTTTTTAGCATCTTGCGTCACCCTAATTACTTGTCACAATAACGAGACACAGCCCTCGTGTGCTGTGCTCCCTGGCCCAGGCAGGGGCAAGCACAGCCGGCGGGGAAGACAGCGGGATGCACGAGCCTGCAGGGAGGATGGAGACTCGGCGTCATTCATCCCCACCCCTCAGCCTTTGAGGTCATTTCCCCATGCACCTGCTGGTTCCCATTTCCTCATCACTGCTCCCCAAAGTAATGCACAAACACCTCGGGAGAGCCCTTCTCGCTGGGACTGTGTCGCTGGTGGGAGCCTTTGCCAGCTGCAGGGATGGGAGCGGTGTTGCAGCAGTGCTTCAGGGCCATAAATATCCCCTCCCAGTGACAGAGGGATGTCCCCAACCCTGAGCCACTAGTGCCCATAAGGACAGTTGGGGAAAGGCAGGACAGCAGGAGCAAGCAAGTCCTGTTTTGGATCATCCAGCAGCACATTTTTCTTCATGCAAATCACCCATGGGTCTGCAGTCGCCCCAGGGAGCAGCCACTGCCCACATCTCTGCCTGCACTGGCAGAGGAGACAGCACAGCTCTCTGTGAAACTCTCCCACCCTTCTCAGGCTGCTGTCAAAGCCAAGGAAGGATCTCATCACTGCAATTTTCTCCCTGTGCCCATCACTGTCTCAGCACCCAGCATGCCCCCACCAGCACAGGCTGTCATTTCCTCACCATGAACCTCTAACAGCTCTTTTTACTCTTCATTCCGACAAACAAACAAACAAATCATTCCAGGCCTTTGTAATGAGAGGAAAATTAGTAGCAGGTGAAAGCAGATTTTAATGAGACAAAACTGTTCCTAACATAGCCTAGGAACCGCAATTCCTTCCCCGCCCTTTTGCTCTTCTGTGATTTGAGTGGGTAAAAAGCAAATTAATTTGGGGAATGCACAAGGTTTTCCTGAGCAAAGTACAGGTTTAACAGAGAGCTTGTCCCAGGTACCTGTTTCCCCACTTGTTCCATGTATGGATTCCCCCATCATCCATCCTCTGTCTGTCCTCCACGGACTGAATCCAGTCCTTATTCATGTGCAATGCTCACAAAGTGTGAACTTTTCAGGCTGAAAACCAAACAAACTTATTCTAGTTCAACATGAAATGTTTGATTTCATTCTCACGTTATTTAACTTGTTTTTTATGCTAGAGGGGGAAAAAAAGGGGGCGATAAAAAATGAAGAACAATGGCAAGCACCAAAACCCAAGCATTTGGGAACAAAAAGTCTCAAGTTTGGGTTCCGGGGAGGATAATGAGCCGCCTGGATGTGGTCACAGGCTGCCCAAGAAACGCCTCATCTCTGAGCCAAACCAGGGTGTTTGACTTGAATTCATTAGTTCCTTTTGTTCCTCTTGCCACTATTTTCTCTGCATTTGTTTACATGAAGAAAATCCCCCCCCCTTCCCATTCCCCAGCTCTCCTCACATATTAGAGGAACATTATAGGATATTTATAGCTCAGCTGAGCTTGCTAAATGCCTTCTTCTAGGAAAATAGTTAATCAAACTGTCTATTTTGACTCTTTGTTTATTCTCCCTTTCCCATCTGTTCCTGCTTCCGCTGCTAGAAGCCAGGCACAACCTGAGCGAGAATGGACAGGGATGCAGGACTCAGTTTGGGGAGGTCACCTGCCTCAGGAAGGAGCAGCAAGTGTCCCCAACTCTGCCACTGGCTTTGTAGGCATCCCTTCAGAGCCACTGCCCAGCAAAATGTTCTCAGTGCCACCACATACCTGGGTACAGCAGGGAGCTAAACCAGGCTCCAGCCAAGCTGGGACTAGCTGAGCTGAGCACCCCATTGATGGGGCAGCTCCAGTGGGAATAAAGGGACTTGCAAAGAGGTTTGCCTCATTCCAAGGGAAATCCCCGTCACGTGGAGCAGGCCTGGCTGGAGGACACACAATGCACTCTCCCTGCAGGAGGGACAGCAATGTTTTAGCTGACTGCATCCATTCATCACACACTGGGCAGTGCAGACAGGGGAGCCCCTAGGCACACAGGGCAGTGTGCTGCTGCCACCCTGCCTGGGAAAGAGCATCCCCCAGCTCGGAGCACTTCATTGCATGGCTCTGCTTTCATTGAAAGGCTGGCAAACTTGAAGAACTTTGAAGAAAAATCCTCATGCCCTCAGGCTGCAGAGACAGCTGTAGCGTTTGCAAAGCATGGAGGGGATGCCTCTTAGAATCCCACAGCGACACAGTAGGAACAACACTGGGAAGCCTCCACTTTTTTCCACCAGAGATTATTCAGACAATTTCAGAAAGGTGACAGGAGTGCCAGCCTGCTCCCAGCCCCTTGCTGTCCCCAGGGTAGCTCTGGAGCCACATCTGTTACCAGCATGTCTGGCAGGTGACACTCAGAGCAAAAGCTGTGCTCACCACCTGAGGACAGAGGACTCTGAGGCATCCCACCAGCCCTCTGCACCCCCAACTATGGCCAAAATCTCCTCTGCTCCCCTTTCTCTTAATATATAGAAGGAAAACATCTGAGATCACTGTGGTTTTATTGCCAGATTTGGCAGCCTTTTCATATTTGCTTGGATTGAGATATAAATTGAATTTGGTTTTCTCCCGCTGACTCAGTTATTTGTTATAGGAATAAGCATGTGGTAATGGATTAGACAGGGGAAAGATTTCTCTTTCAGGCGTGTGCACAAGGTGGGATTTGCCATGCCCTGTCCCACATTTTCCTGGTGTGGCTTTGCATCATCAATGACTTTGCAAGCACCTTCCTCTTGTGTCTGCCCTCAGCTGGATGTGGGACTCTTTTCATGGCAGACTTGCGCTTCTTTCCCCAAATTCTGCAACGTTTTAGTGCAGAAGAAATGTAACCAACAGTGAAGTTATTTGCTAAGTCTGCTCCCCACCCATATCCTTCCTTCTTCCCAAATCCCCATCAGTCACTTTGCTGGAAAGAGTGCAAAGCATTTCTGGGGCTCCTCAGCTGTGCCTGCAGCAACCTCCCTGCCCAAGGAGCTGTCAAGCTCTTTTTGCCCTTCCATCTTCCATTTGTGCAGACCAGGAGTGGCACAGGATTTTCTGTGTATCCCAGCCACATCCTTCTCCCCTCCCTGCTCGCAGCAGGGCCACTCTGTGGCCAGACAGTGGCAGGGAGAAGGGCAGTATATGTGGCATTAACCCCTGGATTTGCCCACCAGCTTTGGCATTTCTAGACTTCCCATCCCAGTATTGCTCTTTCATCCATGGTATGTCTCCTCTGGTTTTCCTCCAGTGCCCCCTGCCCTCCACATCCCAGGGCATGCTGGAGGCAGCAGAGCCCAGCTCTGGTTCCCCAGCATCCCTCCTCCATGGCACCTGTGGGAAGTTTTCATGGAAAACCCATAGGAGCCTGCTGTCCCTGGCACTTGTCAGGGATGCGGGTCGGTGCAGCATCCCTGAAGCCACAGCACACTCTGCAGGCATTCACACCACAGCATCGACCCCAAACCGTCCACCAGGTCCCTCCCCAAAAGCACTACAGCTCAGCCCTGGCACTCCACATGTCCCCGGGGATGGTGGCACTGGGCTGCAGAGGAGTCTGTGCCCACAGCCCAGCCCAGCAGTTGCTGGGGATTGGGACCATGCAGAGTCCACAGACACCAGCAGGCAAAGGCACAAAACAGAGCCCATCACAACATCCTCCTAACTTCCCCTAAAGCTGTACCACCCCACTGCACCCCCTCTTCACAAATCACCAGGCATTCACTGCCTGCAGCCCCTGCCCACAGTGGGATTTGGCAGCTGAGGGCAGCTGCTGCAGGGCTTTGCCCCTTCTGATGCTCATTCCAGCTGCAGGGCTCCAGCACGGCACCGCTAATTCTATCAGCATAAACATGGTTTATAGGGCTGCCACTACTGCCTGTCAGCTTTTCTAAATCACCCTGTGCATGGGCTCCATCCCTCACCAGAGCACCAGCCCCTCTCCCGAGGTCAGAGATGCTCAGGGATTCCCCCTCAGCAGTAAACAGCACCAAAGGAAAGCTTGCATCTGGCAGGGATGTGACAGGCTGGAGACATCAAGAGCAGCCTCCAGCAAGGAAACCTCTGCACCAGCCAGAGAGCAGGTCAGCCTCTCCTCACCCCTGGAGCACACCCTGCAGGGAGGCATTAAGGGGAAAATAAAATCAAACAAGCAAGCAAGCAAACAAAGCCCTCAGAGGAAAGAAAATATAAGCTACACAGCTCTATGAAGTAAAAAAGCAGAATGGCCACAGACCAAGCTCCTCACCAACTCAACTGCTGTCACTACCTGCCACCCCTGAGCATTTGGTGGGGGTGGTGGTTTTGACTTCTTTTTTTTTAATAGTCTGCCCATCTCCCCATGGATATGCCCAGTACTTAGTCCCAGCCTTAGAGCAAACATGCCATTTTTTGAGCTTGAGCACACATCAAGCTGGATATGAAGTACCAGTGGTTCCTGATCCCCACACCAGAGGGTCACTGCAGAAACTACCTGGCCCCGGCTCTTAGGCATCTCCCTGCCCCAGTGCCACACGTCCCAGTGCAGGGAAGGAGGCCAGAGCTTGCCAGCAAGCAGCAGCATTTCTGAGCAGAGGTCTTGCAACACTCCCTTCCTTTCCCACATGGTGGGCAGCAGAAGCAGCCATGGCATCCCCACCATGGAGGAAAGGAGCCACAAGGCAGACAGTCTCAGGGCAATGAAGCAGTGCAGTGCAGGCTGCCAGGTGCCAGGATGCTGCTGAAGAGCATCCGGAAAGCCTCAATAATGTGAAGCCTGGTGTGGCAGCAAAACCTTTGGCTGGGATTCCTGTTGGGAAAGCTGATGGCCAGGAGAGACACTGAGGTGTCCCAGGGCTGGACCAGCCCCACCAATGGCTGCTGTGAGGTGACTCTTGATCTCTAAAGAGGCTCTCCCTAAAATAAAGTGTGAGTGGTTCCAGGAGACAGTGAGGATGATGGGGGCTCTGGGGAGCTGGGCGCTGGGGAAATGTGGCTCGAACGAATCCACATGGGAGAAGCGTGGGATGCCAGCTCTCTGCCTGAGGGTCTGAGCCTCCAGAGACTCATGCGTGGGGGTTAAAACCCACTGCTCAGCTGGCACTTGCTGGCAGAGGTGGTGGGGTCCCCTGGGCTCCTGAGTGTTGCTGGAGCTGCACACTGATGGAGCTCAGCATCCTCCTGGGGTTCTCCATGCTTTGTCCAGAGCCTGCCACCTTCACTCCCAAAATCTGTCCCAGATATGGCAAACGAAACAGCTAAGCCAGCAAAGGGACTCTGTTGCTGCAGCAGGGCCTCTCAGCTGGCCCTTTCCACCCCTCATGTCTTACCCGGGCTGAGCCTCTGCTCAAGCACATGTGCCTCTCACAGATATTTAAAAATAGAAATAATAAAAACCTCCTCTCTCTCCTGCCTGGTTGGAGAAATAGCTTAATTAGTTAATAAGGGGTTTAATTTGTTGTGTAGCTATGTGAAGAACTTGCAGAGGGCAAGCTAAATCAGTAAGTCCAAGCGACGAGCCTTGGAGGTAGACTGGGAAGAGGAAAGTGTCCCAGCCATGACTGATGTCCCAGCTCTTCCTCCAGCACCACAAGAATTTCCAGGCCAGGCTCGAGGATTTTCTCTTGGTGGTGAAATGTCTGTGTCCAGGTGGAAAAGTTGTGGCAAATCAATGGTTTTTGTCTTGCTGAACTTTCTGCCCTTGTTAGCAGTGGGCTGGATCTTAAGATCCAGCAAGAGGCTGCTGGCTCCAGACATGGGGGGGCTTCCCTTTTCTGCATTGGGGTTCCCAGTATCCCCCCAGCTCTGGGGAAAGGCAGGAAGGTGACCAGAGGATGGTTCTTTATTCCCACACACTCAAACCCAACAGCAGTGAAGATGCTGGCTCCTGAATATGGATTGTCTCTCCAAGTGCACTGGGCTTGTATACCTGGGGACACTGCCTTTATCTCCTGTGCCCCTGTCCCAGCTGCAGCAGCAGGACCTGGCCTCCCAACACCCAGTCCCTTTGGCCAACAACTGTCTCAGCAGACTCCTGCCTGATCCAAAACAACCTGGGAATTGTTTATCCATAGCAACATTTACAAAGGCATAAAATGGATCTTTCTATGCAGTCACTGCCATGCTGCAGAAGAGGCTTCAGTGCTCTTCATCCCCAAGCCTGGGCAGGGGACAAGGACCCTGGGGTGGCAGCCAGGATGCTGCAGCAGTTATAGCTCTCAGGAATTCCTTACAGCCCTGGTTTCTGCTGGATCTTGTTGAGGGTGAGCTCTTACACTCCCTTGAACCCACTGATCACCAGCTGATATCCTACCAAGGGCAAGGGCCAGTGCTGAGCTGCTGATGGACTCAGAGACATGGAAGGCTACTGGAGTCTACCAAAAACCACTGGGAGATACTAGAGGAGCCAAAGGATTTCCCCCCACTATCCAAGGCAAAGCCACAGCAAATTTGTGTTTCTTTCCCCATGGCAGCTCTCTGCATCCCGTTTGGGTGTCATTATAGGTAATTCCCTGCTTGATGTCTCTTCAGAGGTGGGGGAGGGAGGCACCGTTTCAAGAAAAGACAAAAGGGCTCTTTCTTCATCAGCATTAACCTCAGGCAGCTCTCGAGAAAAATTCTGGGCAATTAGTGGAGCATAAGAAGATTTATAATTGAAATCCAGTTTGTAGCACTACAGGCGGCTCCCTCGAAAGACATTTCTCAGAGACCAAAAAAAGGGGGAAGAAAATAATAGAGAGAGACAGAGAGGGAGAAGGAACTAGTTAAAGAGTTTTAAAACCTCACTGAAAACTCCATTTAGTTTAACATTGCATGATAGCTTTCATAATTCAGAACAAAGTGCAAAGCTCTTTAATGAGGCCATTAATGACCCTTTAATTTACTCCACCAGGGCTGAATTCATAAAACATTTATGTTCCATTTACACAGGATTTTCCTGAGACTCTTCGGGGCAAGTCACCATCACAGAGCAGGTGGGATGAAACAGAGGATTCTTCTTTTCTGTTCCCACTCTTCTTCACCCCGGCACTGAAGCTCCACATGTGCCTTTTAATTCTGCCAGAGAAGCTGCAGGGACCCAGGAGAGAGAAGAGCCATTTTTTACTCTTCTGCTTGGTAAACAGATGCAGAGTGCTCTCTTGGATTCTGCTCTAGGAACAGTGAAATCCTTTTTAAGATTGAGCTGTGGCATTGACATTCAGCCTTAGAAAACATTTTTAAAAATCATTACAGCCCTTCTCCAATTCATTACTGACTTGTGATATCAGATTTGCTCTTGGGGTAGCACTGTTGAGCGTATCTAGGGAGATACAGCCCCCCAGCTTTCCAGGCTGCTTTCCAGGCTGCTTTCCAGGCTTTAGGTGGGGATGGGGAAAGGCTCAAAGAATGCAGGTATGAAGACAAGTGCTGAGGAGGCTGCTGCTGACTGTTCTGCTTGCTGGTGAGGGTGGGCTGGGCTGGGAGCTGCTGCCAGGCTGCTGGTAGGGGTGGTCACTGAGACTGTCTCTTGTCTTCTCAGTATCTCCTGCCTCTGCAGCTGTGGGAAGCTCAGAGAGCTGCCAAGGGCGCGTAGGGCAGTGCCCTGAGGGGAGGATGAGCTGGTTCATCACCCCCATTCAGCCCTTCCTGAAAGCCACATGAGAGCTGCAGGTGATGCTCCAGTCTGGTTGTCCCATGATCCAAACTAAGCTATTTGTCTCCCCATGTTTTTTCTTCTGTTACAGATTGCAAGCAGGGAGAAACACCTAAGAATTCTTAATTGCTTGTATTGGCTGAAACATCTCTTTTTATTAAAAAAAAAAAAGCCTAAACAACTCTTCCTAGTTTATTCCAAAGACCTCACTCTCATTTCTTCAGTAAATGTCAGTTTCAAAACATCTTCATACCAAAAGAGCCATTAATCATCACAACGAGGTTCACAGCATCTTAATTTTGCTTTGACCAGCCTTCTCAGCTGCTTGCTCAGCTTCAGGACTGTTAAGTACTTCTTATCTGCTTCCCTCTGTGGTTTTGACCTAAGGAGGGTTTGCTGAACAGGCAAACAAAATGTTCATGGCAAAACCAGGAGGACAGAGATGCCAACCCACAAGAATCAGCCCCTCGAAAGCCTCTGCAGACAGAAGTGAGGAAGATGCTCCAAGGCTCTCGGCACGGTAAAGTTGGAGTCTGTTGGAGAACATGTCCAGAGTCAATGTTTCCAGCATCTCTAAATACAGCAGTTCCCACCTCACAGCCTGTGGAGCTGGGTCTCCCTGCAGCATGTGTCTGGTAAGGTGTGGGGACACAGGCTCAGAGGGAAATGCATTTTCCATCTCACTTGCTCCCTGCCCCTCAAATTCAGGTTCATTGTCATTCCCATTTTGTTTCTTCGCCCCTTATTTTGCTGACGCAGGTTAGAAACCTGATGGCCCATCGAGGTAGACACTGCTTGTGTCAGTGCAGCCCATGAGTCACCTCCTCATTTCACAGCTAACAGGGCCACTGACGCTGATGCCCTCAGAAAGGACACACCAGCAGGAGCACCAGTACCTCTGAAAGTGTGTCAGCCCTCAGCAGCAGCAGGCTGTGTGCACACTGGTTTGTTATTGCAGGATCTCTGCTGTGCTCTGGGTTCTACGCAATGGGTTTGTGGTTGTAGGGTCATTTTTTTACTTCAGGGGAAAGAAGCAGAGAGGAAGATTGCTTGACCTACTTGGGTCATTCATGCAGAACTGCTTTGCAGCGTAGGGTCAAGTTTGTCAGAACACTTACATCACAAAAAGAAATTATGGCCAAAAGAAACTTTAAATGTGTTCAAGGAAAAAATAACAAAACCCCCATAGACACTCCAATGGAGAGGAAAAAAAATGGACACACTTTTTCAACTATTTCAAGATATTTTGGAATCTCATGCTCAAAAGTGATCTGAGCTCTAAAGGCACCATGACCCTGACAAATAGGAAACTGGTCCCAGTTCAAGCCTAAAGTGACAGCAAACTGGTATTGCAGGAGATCAGTGAATGAGAGGGAGAGAATTCGCAACAAGAAGAGGAGACAAAATGCAAGTGACTACCCAAGGGACCAGCAGCGGGTTACCCACTCTGAAGGGATGATCTCCATTCCAGAGTGGAGGTGGGAGGCCCCTAGGTGGGTGCATTTTGTGGATGACAGAGGTAGGAAAAGTCAAATTTTCTTGCTGAAATCACCCTCAAAAGGAGAGTCAGGATTGGTAAGGGCAGTCTGTGGATAGAGCTGGCTGCCCCCAGCAGTGGGATCATTCCTAGGATGCTGTCCAGTACAGTGACAGCTGACTGACTTCAGGGAAAGGGCCAGGTCTGAGAAGCACAGGGACATCCTGCTGTCCCACAGAGCTTCCCACAGACCTGAGTGCTCCAGGGGCTCTTCACTCCCTTTGGCCTGATAAACAAACAGCTCTGGGCAGCTCCAGGAACAAGCTGCCTTTGTTCAATTGTTATTTGATTTCCAGAAACATCAATGCAGGGATTCCATCCAAACTGGACCCTGGGTTGTTTACTAAGCACAGGCTGCCATTTACTTAGAAACACATGGGGTCTTATTATGTTTCCCTGGGGAAAAAGAAACCAACAATGGTTTAAACTAAAGGGGAAAATATTTAGTAAAAATTAAAACTTGTACTTATACACATAGAGGCTGTGACATTTCATAGCCACTCAGTTCACCACTGCTTTGTCCAAGTTTCCTGCTCAGCACAACTCTGCTTACAAAGACCACCTCTAGGGAAGCTTACAGCCAAGGGCTTGGTTTTGCAAAGGTTACCCATGTTGACAGTCATGTGGGGTCAAGACTTGCAGGCTATGAAACTCAGACAGGCTCTTGAAGCTTTCTACATTTGAATCAAGTTCTTTACACCTCCAGGTAGCTCACACAACTCAGGGGCTCCCAGAGCTAAGACCTGGCAGCTACTGCCCTGGAGGATACACGGTACCTGAAGCCAGAACACACACCACCTTTATGAGGATCTTTTTATATTTCATCTAAAACCAGAAATGCAGTTTCAACCACACTGAAAGACCCCCTGCACACATATCCATGTGTAATCCAGCCTCTTCTGAGCAGACCACCTCTTCTCTCTCCACCATTACAGCTGAGTGCAGACACTTGAGGATCCTCATACATCCTCTTTCCTGCTACTACTCTAAAACCCACAGGCCAGGGCAGCTGAACCACTAAAAGCCTCAATGTGGTCACTTTGACAGGTTCAGGAGGTGGGCCAATGCTCACAAGGTGTCTGTCCTACTGGTGGTGTTGATGCTGTCTGAAAATCAATGTGTTTTTGAGACAAACCACAAGGTACAAACAGGAGACAATTGGCAGGCTTGTAGGAATGCCCTGTTTTCCTTTGTACAGCTGCTGGGTCTTCTAATCAAGACTATCTGATACACTGATGTCATGCTGGTAATGGTATAACTCTCTATCAGCCTAATGGCACAATGGGTTTACAAAAGGAGCACTATATGCAGAAATATGTATTCATGCTTGCTAATCCTTCATAAGCCTGTAATCCTGATTTTCTTTTCCAAGCAAGAAGTGCAGATCTATTAAGACCCTATCACTAGCTGCATGCTAAATTCCCCTCTTCCTGCTTGGAATCTGCAGGGTCCCCTGCACATGGGGATGTGCCATCCCCACCAGGTCACAGCCCACTGGGGCTTTCTTCCCCTCACCTGTACCAGGAAGAGCACATGGAAGCAGCCACAACTTCACTGCCATTTCATCTCCATTCTGGAGGGTCTGATGATGCCTTCTAGAGGAAATTTCTGCATCAAAATGAAATAAATTTATTCACAGGGATGCCAATAAGCAAGAGGATAACTAGCAGAGCTTTACAGCTTCTTCCATCCAGTCCTAGCATCCCCTTCTTGCCACTGGTGGCCCAGCACTGGCAAGACAGTGCAAAATCCTCACCTCCACCAGCATCTCCAGTCACAGACAGCTCCTTCCAGGGAGTCTTGGTATCAGACAACATTTCATAACCATTCTCCAGTCCCGTCATACAAACAACCTGGAAATAACCCTTCCAGAAGTGACAAAGTAATAGTCACTAATTACACAATTAATTTATTCTCTGGCACTAATAAAAAAATGACTTTGTGTTACAAAGGAGGAGGAAAAAGAAGAAACTAAGGATTTGTTTAATTAAAACTACAATGTATTGAAAAACCAAGTAATTGTAATGATACAGACAATGCTGAGGTCGCATAATTAGTAATTAATTACCTACAGAAATGACACTTTCTTTTCTTTAAAGCTATTAATTTTTCTTGTTTTCCTTAATTTTTTTTTTATTTGCATGCAACTGTCTTCAGGGCACACAAATCATTGGAGTAAATTGCTGCATGGCACAGCAGCTACCAACCTGGTTCTGTGTGCATTCCTACTGTGGCCAGAGGTGCTGTATCCTCACCTCTCCCATCCTGATCCCCACTGAGCAGCAGACACAGAACTCCCTCCCCAGTTTCCCTCTGCCTGTAACAACTGCTCTCCACACCATGAGCCCTGCAAAAATTGGGCAGCAGGGAACATTGTGACTCCAGCCGTGAAGAGCCACTGGGCCAGACCCGACAGGAAGAACAGCTACAGCCTTCTGTGGAGGGAGTCATGGCACAGACTGTTAGCCCACTGCTATATATATATATATATATATATATATATAATGCTTATAAGTCCTGATGTTAACCAATGTTATATATATATATTAAGTATTCATGTATTCACAGCTATAAAGGCCTTTTCTCTACTTGAGCTAAATTGTATAACCGTGACCTATTGTCCCAGAAGGCTTTTTATTCATGTTAAATGGGTACTGAGATTAGAGTGCTCCTTCGTAGTAGGTACAGAAGTGTTCTGGAGGAGACAGGAGAAGACGGATGGTTGTGTTGAGGCTCAGCACAGAAACCAAAAGCAGGAGAAGAAAGCAGCTCTGCAGCCCAGCTGGCTTGGCATCTGATAAATCAGATGTGGGGTTGGAGTGGGGACAACAGTGCCCAGCACACATCCTCACTCCCTCACGTATCCCCAGTTCTGGTAGCTCAAATTTCCCATAGGGATCCCTCACCACCCTCCAGTCCCATCTATGCTGTGACCTGTGAGCCAGGGAGAGGGAGCCAGGTTGGGCTCTGTGGTGCTGTCCATGGCAATGCCTCACAAATGCTCCATGCTGCACCCCTGACAGGCTGTCCCAGCCTGCCCTGCCCCCCCGGGAACAACATTCCTGCTTGCACTGCCCCTGGCAAACAGCACTGCCCCTGGCAAACAGCCCCAACACTGAGCACAGATCCACCCTGGCAGCTCCCAGTTAATACTCACAGGGAAACACAGCCTCCCTGGAAAAAACATTGCATCAGTATCCTGCACCCTCATCCCTCCCTGCCCAGCCAGGAGATCACTGCAAATCACATCAGTGAGACTGGCAGTTCTCTCTGCTCTGATCTTAACCTTTATCCAAGGCCAGGGAACCCCTCTGGCTTTGAGTCTCATGGTCACACAGGCACAAGCAGTGCAATGTTCCTCGTCTGTCTGCTCATTCCCAGAGCATGCCAAGGATGGCCTCCAGTTCCTCAGAGACATGTTACCTCCACGCTGTCTTGGGAAGGAATCAGGACAAGGCTGGCCTGGGTGCTGGTGCCAGGATGCACAGTGACAGCCAGGGATGCTGGTGTCCCCTCACTGGCTGCGACACTTCAGTCACTCTGACACAGTCAGGGTGGAAGCGGCAGCGAGCTGGCTGCTGGCTGTTACACTGGTGCCAGATGGTGGATGAGATTAAAAGAATTTGATTTTCAAATAATCCATAAACCTGGCTGAGCTAATGTAGTTTCATATGCATTATCTTGTAATCCCAGGGAAGAGGACGTTTCAGAGCAAAGAGCCTTATTCTCCCTCCCTGCAAGGACTTTAACAAGCTAAAGATAATCCCCTTTTTGTTGGAAGGTGCTTACAGAGGACCTACAACACCCAGAGTGTGGCACAGGGGCTGTGGCTCTGTGCTGGTGGAACAGGAACAGGAACAGGAACAGGAACAGGAACAGGAACAGGAAC
>JAHLSL010013362.1:145683-170288 GCA_025920805.1 Petroica traversi
GAGAGCCGAGGCCAGGCCGCGCCGGGAGGGCGCTGCCATCTGCCGCTCGCTGCGAGGTTTTATCGCCTTCGGTGGGAGCGAGGGGAGGGAGCGACTTGACTCAATCAGAAACGCAGCTTGTGTTTTTCGGAGGCTTGATCCCTTCTTTCTTTATTTCTCGGTATGAAATGAAACTTCGTAGTATTTAAAGAGCGAGGCCTGGTAACTCTTGTTTTGCTCCTCAGCTCTTTAATCCTGCGGAGGAACTCCATGAGATGGGATGGCAAGGTTTATGAAGAGGTCCCGATAGCTCACATCAAAGCAACGTACAACAAGTAAGCAAATGAGCTGCTCCATACCTGCTCTCGTGCGAAATTAAAGCTTAGAACCCGGGGTTTGGCTTGACATCATTTTGATCTAAAGGCTCAAAGAAAAACAGGCAGGGGAGTGGTGTTCACTGGGAAGATGATACTGATTCAAACCTCAGTGCTGTTTAGGGAGTATAGCTGTCCTTGGCGTGTCTTTAAAGCAGTAAGATTGTTTTTATACATTTTGATTACATTCTGATATGAATAATCAGACGCTGACAGTTTTAACAGCAGGTTACTTCCAGCCCTCTGCTCTAGCATTATTTCTGTACAGGTGTTGAAAAAATTATCATATTCTCCGTGAGAGACAGCTGTGTTTCATCAGTGATTCCTCCTGTGATATGTTACTGTTTAAGGCTCTTTCAAGTTCTGGAAGTGTTTTGTGCTTTTTTTTTTTTTTTAAATATAAGATATAAAATGCAGTGAGAGTACTTGGATAAAGTACCCCTCCAGAAAGGTTCTGCCTGGGTCTGTAAGGTGACCAGAAGGTCACTGCTGGGTGGTCTCTGCAGTGGGTTTGAGTAAGTGGGATACTTAGAAAAAGAGACAGAAGTCCTGTATTCAGCTATGCCAGTGAGGTGAGCGAGAAACTGGAGAATAAAGCTTTGTTGCAGCTTGCTTCTCCCCTTTGCCCCTGTCCCTCTGCAGCACGCACATCCAGGTGGTGAGCTTTGACAACCAGCCGTTCTCCCGCACATCCTGCGGCACTGAGGGCTTCCAGAACGCCAAGAAGGGCACTGCCATCGCCGCCCAGACCGCGGCCATGGCAGCGGCTGTGGTGAGTCCACACCCTGATTCCCACTTCCAGAGGGTGGCACTGACTGCCTGATCCCTGCCGGGGCACAAGGGGCACAAAGGCAGCACTCCAGAGCTGTTCCCTGGCTTTGGAGCAGCGTCCCAAGTTTCATTTGCACACAGACAAAGCGTGTTTGAAAGAGAAATGCCCCGAGGGTGAGCTGAGCTGTGCAGGTATTGGAAATGTAACTTGGAGCCTGTTCTTTCCTAGCAGTGTTCTGCATAGCCTTCCTTTTTTCCTAAGTGAACATTTCTCAGCCATTTTGGGAATGTAGCCCTGAATCAGCAGCAGTTCTAAGTTTTGCACCAGAGGGGACTGAGAAGTAGCTGTAATTATTGTCTGGATGTTTCATATTTGCTCTTTGCCACAGGAGAACTGAGCTGCAGCCAGTAGTTCCAGTCAGAGGAGGTGGTATCCTTGCACATGTAGTTTCCAGCTATATATGGTTTATTGTAACTCTTTCTAAGAAAACCATGTGGGTGTCCAGGTGGAGGAGATGAGGCTGGCTGTGTCATGGTCCTCATTACAGCAGAATGAGGCAATGTTAAACTGAAGATCCGTGTCCTAAATTAGTTGGAACTCACTCCAGCCTTTCATGCCAGAGGAGTTTGGTGCCACTGCTGGCCAACAGCTTATTGTGTTGACTCAAAGGGATGTAGGAACATCTTCACTATTAATCTGTGTTTGTTGGAGCCTCATAATATAGCTGTGCTTGGACAGACTTACTGTCACCGTTGAGGTTGTTAGTACGTTAATTGCACCAGAACACAATGAGAAAGAGAGCCAGAGGAGCTCCCTCCACGTGGTGGCAGCAGGGCTGTGCTGTACAACAGCTCTTCATTTCCAATTTGCAAGCCCCTAGAATTTTTGCACTGGAGGTGTGGACTCCTGCACAGCAAATCTAAAGCTTTCCTGCTCTTCTCATTTACCCTCCAGAAAGAATCCACTGCTCTCAGGGGAGAAGTTACCACATTAAAAAAGGGAAAACAGCTTAGAGTTAGTTCTTGTTAGTCCCTTGCCACTTCAGTCACGTATCCATGGATATGTCCTTTTCTGCCCTGGCTTCAGGTCACAGCTAGTTTGATTTGAGAGCTTTCTCTGTGTGCAGACTGACAGTCAAGCACAGAAGTTCTCTTGAACTGCCATGGCCATATCCCAGCCTCCTTTGCTCCTAGTGTCTCTGCAGTAATCCCCATAGATGTCTTCTGTATCCGTTACGATCGAATCTTTATTTTTACTTAAATGCTACTATGATAATGAAA
Source organism: Petroica traversi (assembly GCA_025920805.1). Classification (NCBI taxonomy): domain Eukaryota; kingdom Metazoa; phylum Chordata; class Aves; order Passeriformes; family Petroicidae; genus Petroica; species Petroica traversi. Next base: position 148,089 of record JAHLSL010013362.1, read on the forward strand.
GACACCAGGGGAGGCAGAGTTTACGTAAAGAGAACACTAACCAGTTGTTCTTTTCACAGAAAGCCCGTGGGAAAGGTGTTCTGCACGTGCGAGTCATAGTGAAAGGACTGGGACCAGGACGCAAAGTAGGTGTTGGAATTTCTTTTCCATACTTTATTTTCTCAGCTATGTTGCATGTTTTCTAAACTCAGGCGGGTCTCAATTAACTTGGTTTTTCAGAAGCTGATATAAAGGATTTCCCAACCAAGTGCCCAGAAATGCATTTTTAGGGCCAGTTTGGAATTTTAGAGTAATACCATTTTGGAGGTAGAATAAAAGTTGTATTTGGGATTTCTTATGACTAAAGTAGGAAAATCGATGGGAATGCTCAAGAAAGGAGTAGAGCAGATAAGTTTAAACTGGCTTTCCTGGTATGAGTTACTTATTTTTATGAATTGTAAGGTGATTTTTCAGATGGGGGACGAAACTATTTTGCCCTGAGCTTTGTCCCTTCTGTGCTGTTCCTTGTGTTGCTGACTCTTCTGCTGTCTCATTGCAGGCTGCCATCAAGGGGCTGACCATGGGAGGTTTGGAGGTCATCTCCATCACTGACAACAGCCCGGTCCCCCACAACGGCTGCCGTCCACGGAAAGTCAGGAGAGTGTGAGGGGCAGTGCAAGGGACACACAGCTTTCAACATCAGATCATCAGGGACTCAGCTGAATGTTGCTCCTGGGACACATCTGGAAGGCCGCCCTCCCTGGAAATACTTACTGAGGAAGCTTGGAGAGGCCATCCTGAGCCTTAAAAATGCAGGAGGTAGAAGCTGCTGGTGAAAGCAGGAATCTGTGTATTCCCTTAGTGGGAAGCCTCTTGTCTACAAAGTGTGTTGATTAAAATGTTGGTCTTTTGAAAGCCATTCCTGCAGTGTTCACAGAAGTATTTTGGCTTATTACTGCCTTTCGACTGCTCTCTTCCTCTTACACCACCATATGTGGCTCTTGTCTAGCTCTCCATGCCATTAGTGCCCTTGTCAGGCAGGAGAGCCTGAGATCTCAATCTCCTTGTAGTCATTTGTAGTAAACAACAGCACAGGGTCAGGCCATCTTCCTTCCCTCTTTCTCTCACTGCTCATATTGGGAAACAGGGCATGGGGTAACTCTTTCCTTCCCCCTGGCTCACAGAGCCCTCAGCTCTCCCTGTTACAGAGCACCAGCCTGGATCCATTCCTGAATCCACTCCTGTTGCAGTGCTTTGTTTCACCCAAGCTGTTCTGACCTGCTACTGCTCTTGGCAAGGGAAAGCACTGCTCTTTCTAAAGGGACTGCTGGGATCTTGCCAGGTTGATGCTTGCAATGTCTTTGGCCCTGCCTTGTGCACCACAAACTGGATTTTTCAGGGTCTTGGGGAAGGCAGGCAGGGGTTAGTAGGCCCAAGGAACAATGAAATGCTGCCAAGGAGATAGAAAGCACTTGAGTCTTGAACTGTACCTCCGTGTATCCACAAGCAGCAGGAGCTTGTTGTGGGTCTATGATATATTGTTGCTGTATCAGCTCCATCCAGAATTTCTGCCAAGGAAAAATGTCTGGAGCATTAAGCAGGGAAGGTAACAGCAGTAACTGACTACAGGATTGATTTCCTGGATGGCAGAGGCACAGTGCCCAGCAAAGGGCATCTCATTGAAATCCCTGCTGCCAGGGAAGCCCTGGCCCTATACACATGCACTGGGCAAGTGTTCCACCTGCAAACAGGAGCAGCCAGCAGTCCTATTGCAAATGCAGAATCTTCCTTTCTATTATTTCTCAATCTGTCATTCCTCTGTAGTTTCTTAAATTGCATAATTAACTATTTTCTTCCTTTTTAGAGAAAGGGTACCATAGCAACAAGGCGGTGAACCTCCTTCACTGGCTGAATGGCATACAGCAGGTTTTGAAAGAAACCACTCTGCTTAGAAAAGCCTGTTGAGTTGCATTTGACAGGAGAAAACAAGATTCAGACAAATCTACTTTAGCCCAATATACTTTAACTCTCTGAATTTGAAGGGAGGGTAGGTGATCTTAAAGGAAAGTTCCTTGAGCTGTCATAGATTTGACTGCGAGGAAGAGAGGCTCTTCCATAGCTGTTTGACACACAAGAAGAGCTTCCCTCTCAATCCAGAAATATGGCTGCACTAGGGACTTTATATTCTGCTTTTTAAGAAGAAGGTAGCAGGTCAGCCATAAACTGCTAAGATGAACTCTGAGCCTGACGAAGGACACCAGGCTGTGCTGGCAGGTTTGTCTAACACACACAAAACCAAACACGGCTGTTCTCCTGTTCAGCCTGTTCTCCTGTTCAGCCTGTTCACTGCATCAATGCAGAAGTGCCCACGTCACATGAAGATGGTAGAACAAATTGAAAAATAAGATTGTGAAGAGATCTGTTGCGCTTTTGAAATTCAGGAAAGAGTATGCGGGTGAATCAAGAGTCAGAAAACAAGAAGAATAAGTCTTCATCTTACCCAGACTTAAAATCAAGGCTGTGTCCTCTGTAAAGGCCACTCCTTAAAACTCCTCGTTTCTGGGTGTTTGTGAAGGTTTTAGGAAGTCTGCCACTGCATCACCACTGATCACACAGTGGGAAGCTTCTTGTACTTCCCTGGTAGCTACCCCTACTTCTTCCTCTGACTGACACTCCTGTAACTCTGCATTGGACAGAAGAGGTGGACACTGTTCTCCATGGCTCAGTGGTTTGGATCTGTAGAGTAGGATGCAAATCTTCCAGTCCCCCAGCTCCCTGTAGTCTGAGCTGCCCAACACAGTACTTTAGTCACACAGCTTTTTACTGAAGTCACATTTTCCATCCACTTCTTCTCCTTCCCTGATTGAGCACTCCCAAAGCCATGTCCTAACTTCATGCACAGTCTGAGCTGTTTATCCTGCAGCACATCCCAGGGCTCTGGGGCAGTCAGTGAGGTGAGGGAGCACAGCTGCACAAAGCAGGGGCTCGGGTGCTCCTTCCTGCACACACTGTTCAGTGGAGGAAGGCTTAAAACTCTATTGTGGTTCGTGTTGCAGGGAATTAATAGACACCAATAGTGCTTAACGATTTCCTTGCCCTTCAAATGAAGCTATTAATTAAGGGCCTGGTTTTAGTCAGCCACTGGTGTTTATGAGTTCTAATTGCTTTTCTTGGCTTCTGGGTGGAAAGCTCTTTTCTACTGGCTCACATTCCTCCTGAGCAGCAATTACTTTACTTGTCAGTAGCACGGCCATAGCATTAGCACCCTCATTAGGGTCATATAGTTTCCCTCTGGGCTTCCCTATTGCTTTTGGACATTTTTCTCTCCATTCCTTCCTAACTGCTGATTCCCTACACTCAAAGATGACTTTTTCTGCAAAACAATCTCAGAAATTGCTGCTGGCTGCAAAGCCTCATCCTGGTTCAACCCTGGCCTTTTCTGGGATTTTGCCTTTGTTCTAAATAAACAATCACATGGACCTCTCTCCATTGTATCCCTGTAAATCCCTGTGTAAAACACAGAATGGTATCCTGACTTTAGAGATAAAATGCTGCCTCGGGTCTGTTTACCCCTTACTGAGTGCCACACCACCCTGGGGAATTAGTTTAACTCAGTTACCCTCCCTTGGACAGGGATGGCACATGGTGGCCTGGAAAAATAGCCCTCAGCCATCTCCCTAGTAGTGTACTCCTCTGCAAAGAGGAATTACCTCCCTACTCCCAGCAACAAGGAATTTCTACCCAGAGCTGCAGCTTTATCTGCTGAATTGGTGATTTACTATTTCTTCCATGACCATCTCAGTGACAAGAGTTAGGCAGCCAATTTGGATCCCTTTGTGAGATTCAATTAAAACGTTAAGTGATGTCAGTGTCCTTTAACAGCTGACTGTACACACAAGCAGGCAAGGAGAAGGGAGAGAAGGGGACGACCCTGCAGTGCTAATAAACTGTAGCAGCAGGGTGTCTCATGGCAGCCTGGCTGCAGCTGTTAGACACATCTGTGCAGGTTTTGCTGGCTTTCCCTCTGGTGTGGGAATACCTGGCTCGAGATAAGCACAAAGCAGGTCACTGAGTAGGTGTTTATAACTCTAAAGCACCCCTGGGAACCTTGAAGAAGTAACAGCTCAAATCGGGTTATATTTTTGCACTCAGATTTTGGTAGATAATCACGGTCCTGCTTTCGTGCCTGGCATCCCTGTTCCACCCCTCTTCCCCTCCAGCCTCAGGCCATGACCTCTCAGACCAAAAAGAAATAAAGGGCCCTCGGATTGTTTTTGTGCTTTCCCAATGCTCTCCTCTCCCCTGAAGAGGCATTAATGGGCACTCGAGGGCAGTAGGAACTGCTCAGAGGTTTTACTAAAGAACAGCCTAAGAGCATCCAAGTCCTCATACTGATGGTGAAGCAGGGCTGCAGGGTCCTCTTGGGGAGATGCAGAGGGGAGCCAAGCCTCGATGCAATTTTGTTTTTTTGAAACCACTCACATCTCTGCTGAGCTCTCCAAGCTTCCCCTGCACTAGTGCCACTTGGCAGGGTCCTCTCATTTCTCCAAAGTCCATAACCCTCCTCCTATGCCCACATCTACTGAGACTCGGGGCTGTGCACCTGGACCCAAACCTCTCAATAGCTGTAAAGCCCTAATAGCCATTGCTTGGGAGAGCTGCTTCTAGTGGTAACTTCACTGCTTGTTTTACTAAAAAAAAAGTAAGCAGAAGGGAGAAAGGATTTGGCACAATGGTTTCTCTGCACAGGAGCAGGTCAGGCTTCCCACCCACACAGGGCTCCAGGTAACAAATAAAACTTGGGGCTCCAGGCAGGAGAATGGCATATTTCAACCTCCATTCTCCCATCCTCTGCCCCTTCTGCAGGTCTCAAGGTGAGGTGAAATAGGACTTATTTCTTCATACACCAGCCTGCACGCACACAACTTGCTCTCCTGATTGCCAGCCAGACTCTCACGCAGCCCCTTGGCAAGATCTGGGTGCTACCTTTCATTTTGCTCCTGCCAAATCCAAAGAAATAGCAATTTCCTGAGCTGCCAGGGTCAACCTGACCAAGAAATGCAAATTAGTTTAGACTGTCCCAGAGATGCTCTGGGACAACCTGTCCCTGGACACGGTTGTAAAACCAGCCTTGTTTACCAAAATCCCTCCAAGAGAAGAGGTGCTGCTGGCTGGGGACATCCCCTTCCCAGTGATCCTGCAGCCAAAAGACATAGTCACCAAAGAGCCAGTATAAAACTGGAACAAACCCTGCTTGGCCACAAGCAGCTGCACAGCAGACCTGCTCTCCCCAGCCCTTATCAGAGCCAGTGGATCAGCACCAACCTCACCTTCAAACCTGAGCCCTCCCTGGAGAAGCGGCCGTCGGAGGATTTAAGGGGTAGGAGGAAGGATGAGGAGAGATTAACTCAGACTATGCTGCCCAAAGCCCAACAGGCTGCACTGCACAATCACGCTGTCGAGATGACATTTGTCTGTCCTATGTTACAGGAGACCCTGTTTGGCTGCCAGTGGCTTCTTCTTCCTTACAAAGAGGGATTTTACAAGCATTAAGCACTAACCGGTCAGGGGTGAACCAGTGACCTACCTACACTGCTGCAGGTATCAGCACAGATAATCTGGACCTTACCCTGACTTCAGGGCCAGCCCCAAAAAAATAGGGCAGCAGCAATGAAAACCATCCCTCATGGTCAGAAACAACACAGCACACACTGGCTCTGCACTGGGGACAACGCCGTGTTTTGGGATGGGAGTCCCACAGCAGGGACACTGCAGTAACCCCAGGATGTGTGTTCAGCCCCGCAGCTCGGGCCAAGGCTCCCTGCCGGTGGCCCCAGAGGTGCTGGTGCCCCTCACTTTTCCAAGCTGGCCAGCTGAACCGCTTTCCCGGCTCCGTTGCGGCACAGCAAGGCCGTTTCCATGCGGATGGGCTGTTTCTCCCCGTTGCTGTGGCGATGGCACTGGGCTCCAGCAGGTCGGAGGCAGGAGGGCGAGGATCGTATCTCCCCGGAGCTCACCAAGGGCACTGGGTACATCTAATCCAGCACTGCTCCATTTTAGGCCTCCGAGGAGCAGCGAGGAGCTATCAAATGACCAGCTCAGCGGCAGCGAGCAGGCACTCACAGGGATGCAGCGCTGCTCACTGCTCTTAACAACACCCTAAAATTACGTCCAGCAGCAGCCAGATGGCCCTGGCACGGCTTCCCTGCCACCTGCCTGGTTCTCACCCCTCCAAGCCCCATGAGGATCTGGTCCCTCACATCCCAGCTCCAGCACCCCAGGGCTGGATGTCAGCTGGATGCCAGTGTATCTTCACCTGCCTCATCCAAGGAAAGCAGAAGCTGCTGCCCAGTCAGGCACTGGGACAGTGACAGTGTGCTCAGCCATCCAACTCTCTCTCATACCCTCCTGCCTCCCTGCCTCATGCTGTTGCAACACACCTGGATAGAGGAAGGACATTGGCAGAAGAAAGGATGAACTTGAGCAAGAACAGCTTTCAGAAGGAATGATTCACTGCCGAAAACAGGGGCTTAGGGAGTCCTCTGTGCAAAGCCAGGGCTGCTCTGGACTACATTTGGCATTTTGCAAAGATGCTGGTTAGAAGGAAAGAAGACAGCCATGGAAAGTAGAAGTAACATGTTCCTGGCTTTAAAAAGACTGAACTCAAACTAGTTTTGTCATCCACAGAAAAACTCCTCCAAAGGCTCCAGTTCATACCTGGACAAAGCAGAATGCAGCAAATGCTGGGGACTTGGTAGTGTTATCCAAAGGCCCTGGGCATCCATCACTTTCCTCTATGACTGTCTTCAACTCATTAATCAAGTGAGCATCCACATGTTATCCAGATGCTGCAGCTCAGCCCTGAGTGTCCAGAACCAGGGGCACTGTGCCTCTTTCCAGTTCTCCTCACATGCAGGACCACAGCAGCAGCCCATGAATTACCAGTTTCCAGACTGCTAGTTAAAAACTGCAGTATTTTTATGTGAAAACATAATTAAAAAAAAAAAACAAACACAAACAACAGTGCCATTCAGGGGTTTTCCCACATCAGTATTTTTCTGAGAACTCATTTCCTGACACAGTAAGTTCAGCTCTTCCCCAAGAGAAACAATGTCAACTCAGACTTTGGCCAGTTAAGTGCTCTAGCAAGGGCTGGGGCTGCCTGAGCCAGCACCAGGCTGGAAACGCACTGCACAGCTCAGCCCCCAGCCCCCACTGCCATGGAGCAAGGAAAACAATAAAAAAACTAAAAAGCCATTTCCCCATTCCCTCCTTCTGAGGAGTATTTGACCACAAAAGCTTTTACAACCCTGTAATAAGACAAGGAAGCACAGGATTCAGGCACATCAATGACAGAGACTCTGGAACTTGGATAGCAAGGACAAAGCAAACCCACAAAATCCTGTCCTGTTGTCCACAGGATATCCATTTGCTCTGCAGCACATACCTATCTGATAAAGGTTCACAGAAGGACAACAGCTGTCCCAGGGCCACATGTCTCCCTGCTATCCCTTTACCACTTCTCTGCCCACAGCCCTGGGAGATCTTTGCAGGAAAAGCTGGCACAAAAGCAGCAAGACAGATCATAAACAAGAAAAACAAAGAGATTTCTTAGAGCATCAGAAATCTGATTCTTCTAGCTGGATCAAAATGACCAAGCAAAGAGCTTAATATATGCAGCACCTGAGCAAAAGGAAGGTCCTATCAGTACACATAACTAAATCAGGGCCAGCCATGGGACTGGAAGGTTAATTGAGAAGTCTTTAGTAGGGACACATCTTAAGTGTATCCATACATTTGACTCCAATGGAATTTCTGTGCCTTGCTGTTTAATGCCTTTTATAAAAAATAATGCAACTGTCCTGCTTTTGCTACTTTTTTTTTTTTTTTGGTTCTTAAAGCAAAGGCAGCACAAGAATTAACAAAAGATGGGATTTTGCTGCCAGTCAAACACAGTTTCCAACTCAAGCATCTCCTTGTCACTTAGTGCCTATCTGAAAAGCCACGGGCTCAAGAGCTTTCTGGTGTGCTCGAGGTCTGCACAGGAAAAGTATCTGAGAACTGCACACAGGAAAATGGAGGAAAGGTTCAAAGGAAAACCACTTTCATGCTGAAGATGACGATGGTTAGCGGAACTCACACAAACAGGGATTCCAGCCAGGCTGTTCTGCAAAGAGGCAGGGAGCAGCTCATGGAAAACCTGAGTGTCTCAGCCCAACCTGCAAGCAGTGGACAGGCTGCTCCGCCAAACAAGGTGTGTTCAGCTTTGTGCTGGTTTTAGCTGGGGCAGTCACAGGGGATGGAGCCCTGCTTTCCTGGAGATGGCTGAACACCTGCCAGTCCATGTGAAGTGGGAATTAATCCCTTTTTTTGCTTTGCTTGGATGTGGATTTTGCTTTACCCATTAACAGTGTTTAACTCAACCCACAAGTTTTCTCACTTTTACTCTGATTCCCTCCCCATCCCACTGGTGAGGCAGTGAGCGAGTGGCTCTGTGGGGCTGAGTCGCCAGCTTAAACCATAGCAAGCTTTCATCCCTTGATCATGCAGAAAATGGCCGAAAGGTTAGACAAACGCTGTACATGGAATAAAGGAAGAGTCCCTGAATACTAGCTGGGCCACTAATAATATACAAAAGGGAAAAATGTAGCCAAGAATTCTTCTCCTGGCATTAGTTCACGTAGACAAGAATTTGAGAAATGTGCAGAAACTACAGAAATGCCTCAGGTGGGAACATTCTTGAGCACACTTGTACTCCAAGTGCCAGGAAAAGGCAGCAAGCTCCCAAGTGATATGCCTGCACAGTCCAAGGCGTACTCCTGCCATCTCTTTCTCAGCAAAGGAATTCCCATCTACACCATTCAGATTTTTGGAAGACGAAAACAATAAATCAGACTCTTAGAACAAATTCTGTTTATTCTGGTTTTGTGTTGTGTTGCTAACAAATCTTTACCCTAACCTAGGAAAAATATCAGGTAGAAAATATCTCTCCTTTTCTCCCACTCTCCCCACCACACACACTTCTTGTTTCTTAAACAAAAGCATCAACATCTCAAGCATGAGAGACTTTTCTTTCCATACATTTCTGTAATAAAATTAACTCTGTTGTTGATATAAAATGCAGCAGACAAGATCAGAGGATATGCTATGCTACTCCAAGGCAATTAGTACCCAGAATGATCAGTTTGTCTGCAAACATAATAAGAAAATACTTAGCACTTATCCAGCACTTTTTATCCATGAATCTCAGTGTTTTACAAAAGCTGAAAATATGTTTTTGGCCTCATTTACCGAGAAGAAAACACCAGCTGGAGCAGGAAGAGATTTGCCCCCAGCCTCAGAATTTAATAGCAGAGCTAAAAACAGATCTCTGGTTTCTCAGCCCCAAGTCCAACAATCCGTGCCACACTCTTTGCTTCACACAGGGCAGCCTGAATTTGGCTGACTACAGAAATGCTGAAGTCTATATTTTTGCCACTGAAAAAAAGAGTATAAATGGAGATCTTGCAGCTAATTTAGCAAGCACTGACTTCCCGAGGCTGTGACACCGAGGAATAAACACAGTCTCAGATGGACCTGCTGGGAGGTTGGGGAAAAAAAAAGTCTCATACTGAAGTGTGAACAGCTGTGAGAGTGGTGCAGAGGGAGGTAAATCCATGATCTGCAGTGTGCAAACGATTCTCCACTTGGAGCTTTAATTGAATGTTTGAGGAACAGATCACAGGATAAAGCCCTAAAACCTCAACAAATAGTGTTATTAGAGGAGAGGAACCTGCAGCTAAAGCACTGACACCTCCTCTGTTAGCTGTCTCCTGACCCACTGGCACTCCTGACAGACCTGAGACCAACAGTGCAAACACCAGGAAAAGAGCAGTGAAATGCAATGTCTTCCCTAGAAATATGTTTAGCAAGGCCAGGAGAGAAGTACCATGAGGCAGAGAGCAAAGGCTGATTCAATGACCCCAGGACACCCTTAATATTGAGGGCCACCACTCATGTCATGAGCAGGCACCACCACCCACACAGTTCTTCTCCTCTGCATCACCGGCAAAATGAATGCATGACTCCAACACTCCTTTTCATAGACATGTGGCCACCACACATCACCCATAGCTCATTTTGGTCCAAACATGACACCCACAGGGTCCTTTAATGGAGAGGGTCTCCTGTGTATTAGCACCAAGTTTCTAATGCCCCCACTGTACCGACTAAAGGAACGGGACAAGAACAGGCTCCAGCTCCTGATGGAGCACATCATGATCCTGGGATGGTTGTGCTGCCTGGCAGCACAGTCATAAACCAGCCCTCGTGTAAAAACCCCTAAATACTGGCCTACAACCAAAAACTCCATTTTTAAGAGGAGGCAGGCCAGCATCCTCACCAGCCCACAGTGGCAGGTAATTACAACCAGGAGCTTAATTTATCAGCAGCACGAACACTGCCGTGGTCCAGCCAACACTGACACACTGGCCAGCTGTGCTCTGAAGCCTGGAAACAGAATCTGGGTTCTCACAGAGAACAGTGTATCAGAGAGAGGTAAGCAACCTAAATCAAAAAGTTCATCTCCAAACTTCCCACCCTCAGTGGACATCAATTCAGGTCTCCACCCTCCTTTCTGGGCAAACCCTACTAATTTTCCATGCTGATACTCCAGCACACAGGAGGGTGCCAGCAGCTGGGTCTTTTCTCAGCAGCAGAACCTGCAGATGGCCATGAGGATTCACCCCCATGCTGCAGTAAAGTTCTTCTGACATGACCAAGGAGCTGCTGTTGCTCCCCACATCCTTCCCAGACACCCATCTTCCTCCTGCGCCCACTTCCTTGTGCGTTACAGACACAACCTCCTGCCCTGGCCTGCTGGTGTAACACCACCTCTCACTTACGAGCTTTTACAATACTAAGGCACAAAGATTAAGTGACTTGCATAAAAGTCAGGAACACACCTCATGGCTTTCAACTGTAGGTATTTTTCACACCTTTTTTTCCCTGACCTCTTGCATATGACATGAGTAGATTGTGTGGATGAGAGCAGGATCTCATTTCCCTAGCAATTCTGAAGATACAAAGAGGGGTAGCTGTATCCAAGCCCTTGCCATGCTCCCATCCCTTCCCTCTGTGATAGGCTGTTTGTCCAGCAAGGTAGGAGAGGACGAATGCAGAAGGCAGTGCTCCACAAGTGTGATGCAAAGCTCCATCTCTGCCATTCTAAGACCTATAGCAGGACAGAAAAGTGATATGCCTCTGAAAAACCAGGAAAGGAACCTCAGCCATACTTTGTTCAACAACAGGAACAGGACGGACAGCAGCGTTTAATGCAGCAGGATCTCTGCAGTATGAACTGGGCCAGGGGAAACATCCACCCCCATAACTGGGGTGGATCAGCTTCCCACAGCTGAGGCTGAGGGCCCTGCGAGATGCCACTGGTAGGAGCTCCCAGGTGAGGCTTCTTGCTGTAAGCGATGGTTTGGCTTCCCAGAAGGAGCGAGTGTCTGGCTTCGGTGTGCCTGTGCAGAGGCACAGCAGAGCAGCCCCGAGCCCCTCTAGGTGCAGCTGTGCCTCATGTGGAAGTTCACCACGTACTCGGCGTTGGTGCGCTGCACCGAGATGGCGAAGGGCTCGAAGGGGTGGAAGGTGAAGGCGACCAGGCGCCGCACGGTGTGATTGATGGGCCGCCCCAGCAGTCCCGCCTGGATCTCAAACTTCAGCAGGCCAGAGTCACGAGCGTAAAATCTGAAAGGAAGAGAAAGTCAATTATGACTGTTCCTGACTATTGACTTTGCCATCTGGGCTCTTCGCACACAGAGACAAGTGCTGTGTTCAAGCTCTGGCGCTCCCTGAGGGGCAGAAGGTCCTCAGCTGGGTGTCTGGCTCTTGGCTTCACAGGAAAGTCCCTCTCAGGGCAGTTGTTTTCCACTGTCTGGAAAAGCCTCACTTCTTTTTATTATTAGCAGTGAGAGAACTGTGCCTGTCCCTTTGATGGACAAAGCTGACTTCACAGGAGGGAGTCAGTTTGGTTCAGACCCCACCTGTGCTGGCTCTCCATCCTCTCTTAATGCAAGCTGCTCCTCTTGATTGCTAAGGCAGAAACACTGTACAGAACTGAGCTCCCTTCCCTTAGCAATGGCCTTCACTAGAGTGTCAGGCCACCCTTTCCTCTCCCTGGTGCTGCCAGGGAAGGCTTTACACTGCTGTCCTTGCGCCTGCTACCTCCCTGTTCTGTCAAGGAAGTTGATCCAATCCTGCCCAAGGGTGCCATGTTGTCCTGTACAGTTCAAGCAAAGCTTTGCAGCTCCTTTTAGACTGCCATCAAAAAAGCATTAATGACATAGGCTGTGCAGAAGGTACCTGATTAATTAGATTCAACAGTCACAGCATGGACAGGGGTCAAGGAAAACCTCATGACTTTCTGCTGTCACCCACACACCTGCCTGTAGGTCAAGCTCATGAGCATCTCCAAACAGGTGACCTCTGGAACCCAGCTCCAGCACAGAGGGAACATTGTCAAGGGGATGAGACAAACAGCACTGAAGAGACAGCTGAGTCCAAGGAACCTCTTTGCTTCTTGAACCTCTCCTGCACACTCTGTGTAACTGACATAGGCCAGGTAACACCACTGTCCTCTGCTGCTGTCAGGACAGGACTGTCTGCCATGATCTCTACCTCCCCAAGACTTTGGAGGACATTGATTGAATGCAGTGGTGGAGGCTTCTGGATGTGGTATCTTCACCAAGTAGCTGGGCTCTAACTCAAGTCCCCACCCTGAAGTTGTCTCTGTTTGTTAACCATTTTCATTAGACCTCTTCCAACTTCAGGCACAGAACTGGCATTATGCCTCCCAGCTGTTTTCTTCTCCACCAACACTTTGTACATGCGGGTATTTTGCATTTTCCTCTGATTTTAACTCCAAGAATGCTTTTAATGTCGGAGCACATCTCCCCCCCGCCAGCAACTGCTCTCAGCCTGGAAGAACGGATGATGACAGACACCAGCAATGCTGTTTCAGGAGCAGACATACTCCACATTTTAACAACACAGCCTATTGAGAACCTCATGTTCTTCCTGGAGGGCCACTCTCTCTTCCTCTGAATCAAAGTGCCAGCCAGCCCTGCCTGAAAATTGCACACAAGAACCCAGCAAGAGAGTCACAATCTTGGTATTCGGCTTTTCAAAAAGCCCTTTCCCTCCTACACAAGGCTGGGTATGCAGAGGGTCATTCTTTAAATAAAGCACAGTTCCCCATCTGTTCCTCTCTCCCCCAATTCACAACAATTTACTACTCAAGATGAAGCTCTCTGTAATCTTAAAGATGTGCTCAGTTTGGTATTTTTAAATGTATTTTTTAAAGTGCTCTGCAATCAGAGGCCATTTCCATGGGCTCTCATTCTGGGGATAAATTAGGCACTGCAATATAAAATTGTATGTCAACAGAAACAGCAAGACCAGCCTTTTCAAACCGTAGGAAAATGGAAGATTTATCTGCAGACCAATTCTTTGGTTAAATGGCTCCTTATTAGCCATCTAGATGGATTTTAGAGACCCCCTGCTATAGGTAGAGCTGTGTTAGAGCTTCTTCCCTCAAGTGCCATCATTTCACCCACAGAATGTCTCTTCAAGCCTCCTGAAAAGAGACTGGAAGGCAGTGGTGATGGGGAACCTAAAGTCCTTCCCACCTGACAGCAAACAACCACGGGTCTCTTAAACAGGCAAAGCTGAACCTTCTGGGATGCAGAAAAGCACTAAGGGTTAAAAGAACGCAGTGCACAGAAATAGTGAATTGATGTGAAAAAGGTCTGGAAGCCTCCCTAGCTCACACACCGTGCCAGGAAACTGCAAACAGATTATAACACCCTTAGCTGCAGAAGGGTTTTTCATTCCAGACAATTACAGGACTTACATTACAAATCCTGTGGTCCCTCATTTCCAAGCCCTCTAACCCCAACAGGCAGCTGGCATTATTTTATTAAACCCTTTGTTTTGCACATGAGAATCACAGCAGCACTGTTTCAGCTACTGAATGGTTAAGGTTAGCGCCTCATCTTCTGCTTACTTCCAAAAAACCAGGAGCCCCACTGCTCCAGGCTCTATTCAAGTCCTAATTGACTCTGCACTGCTTTGAGCTTTAAAAGCTCTGGCTCTGAAACGCTGGTTTGCTCAGGGGAGGGAGGGAAGGTGGCACTTGGCTTTGTTTACTACAAAGACTCCACCACAGCAAATGACTGCGGTTCTGCTGCCTTTTGTCCGCGGGAGCCGGGCGCAGGTTGGCGCTGGCACACAACTGCCACCCCTCAAGTTTTCCCAACATCAAGCATGACAAGGGGGAAAAGGGCAGGCTTTCTTTGCGGATAACATGGAAGTTGAGATCAAACCAAATCATACAGGCAGAAGAATCAATTAAAGATACGTAATTTGGGAATTGAGAGCGCAGGAATAATCAGAAGTTCCCCGCCACCTGAGTCAGGGCCAGGGGAGATATGAAACCACTTTTTGAGAATGCATTGATGAAAATAAAGTTGGGAAGCAGCCCAGAATGATCTCCCTAGGCTGCCTGAGCCCCCAACATGTGTGCAGTCACTAAACAAAGCACTCAGGCACTGAAGGCTCTCTTTGTTTTCAGAGCACAGGTTTGCCTCTGCAGTACTATGAGCAGAAAGACTATTCTGCCTGGATAACTCAGCCTCTTTGAGCCTTTCAAGCCAGAGATGTTGGATTTTTAACTACTATCTCTTGCAGCCATGGCTGCAGCCAACAAGAAGAAATAAACAGTCCTGATGTTTCTTCAAGAAACATTGCAAACCTCCTATTGCAAACCTCCTTTTTCTCAAGCTCAGACTTACTCTTTCTGCCAGCATTGGAGACTCAGGCAGAAGAGGCACAGAATGGCCTTGACACTGGGCTAAAATTCCTACTACATACCGAAATTTCCTACAGATCAAAGAGAGAAGGGAGTATGAAAAGGAGTACAGCCTCCAGGGTGAGAACAATAAACAAGGGAAGTCTGAAAACAGCTCAATCAATACCACGAGCTTTCTGAGTAACACCTAGCCCAGACACGATTTTTTTCACAGGACAAACCAGACAATCCTTGCCAACTAAACCCACATGCTCAGAGGATCTTTCCAGCATAGGAAAGCAGACATCAGAGCTGTATCACTCTGCAACCCAAACACACCGGCAGCACTTCAAGAAGAGGAGGAGGAACAAGACCATTCATATGGAAAAGGCTGAGACTTCACCACTCAAACCTTCCCCAGAGCAGAGCAGCTCAGCAAGAAAACATGAAGAGCCCTCTCACACATCTACATTACTGTAAAGGAGAGAGGCCAAGTTTTATGAAATAAATCCCCTGGAGAAAGGATTTCCTAAGAGAAAGGCCTTCATCTTCTCCCTTTTCTGCATGCTTGATTTGAAACTTTACATGTGCAACTCAGATCAGCTGCAGGGACGCCATACAAAAAGGAGGGTAAACACTCAGCCATGGCAGAGGTGATTTAGAGTGACTCCTTGCACTCTCCCCTCACCCACACCTCCCTGGCCTGTCCCATACCTTATGGGGTGGTCACCACAGGTCTTGGGCCGCTCCATGACTGACACCCACTTGTCATCGTAGCTGAAAAGGGACAGGTCGAGGTAGGGGCTGCCACTGTAGGACTGGGCACTGATGGGGAGTTGCCCCAGCAGCCGCCGCACAGCCTCCGTGTGCCCTCCGTACTTGGCGTTCACAATCGTGTCCTTGAACCTGCAGCAAACCAAGACACACCTTCTGTTCACAAAGGCAGCACAGTTTACACAAACTAAGCAGGGAAACTGAAAACAGCTGCGGTGTAAGAACTAAAACAGCTCATTTCCAAAGATGTATCGCAGTGATTCAAGCATCAACCAGTTCTGCTGACCTTTTCATCCTCCCTCAACATTACTGTCTCACTCCAAAGTGACAAAAGAAGAAGAATGTGCCTACCCACAAGGTCTGGACCCAGCTGCTCTAGAGTACAGGAAATGAACAGGATCAGAAACAGGGAGAGATGGATTAACAGCTTATCAGTCAATCCAAGTTTCACCATGAAGCCTGGAAACAGCATGAGCAAAAGCCAGGGGGCTTTCACAGTAACAGTTGAGCCCTTGATGTTGACTTGAGAATCCTCCTCTCTCCAGCCACTCCTCTAAACTCATAAAGGAAGAAACCTTAGATGAAGAAAAACCTTGATGAGAAGCATGAAGCTCTCCAGAACTACATTGAGCTGAAAGTTCTTCGTGGAGGAGATACTAACACAGACTGGATTTCTCTTTCAAAGTACAATCTGAAACTTTACATGTGCAACTCAGAACAGCTGCAGGGACGTCATACAAAAAGGAGGGTAAACACTCAGCCAAAAGCCAGCTCACTGTGGATTGTGCTCTATGGAACTTTGCTGTGAAAGTTACAACACTCCAGTTAAGACCCTTGGAGCAAGAGGAAAAAACTCTCCTTTCTACTTTAACAAAAGGCAATTGTTGTTCTTCATGAGTCTTTGGTGAGTTCTCTCATTCTCTCTTCCATTAAGCATTATGGATTTCCTGACAGGCTGCTCTAGAAAGTTACAGACATAGTCAACTTCGTCATACTTATGTGACATCAGCCTAAAGTCAACAGAAGCTTGATGCCCATAAGTGGGTGCCAAGTACTCTGGATGATGTGAAACAAGTCACTGGAAGAACAAAACACCCTGAGTCACAACAAAATTATTCCTAGAGAAATAACACTCATTAAAACCACATCTGAGTGTTAAAGCATATTCTAGAAACCCAGGTTATTTTGGTATTTTGCTCAGCTTTCACAACAAATCTAAGCAGATGAGTTTCTCCAAACACAGTGATGAGAACCATGAGCTGGTGACTGATATAAAGGAAATGCTACAGAACACAGCTTGGTATACACTAAATTCAGAGAATGTCACTTGGCAAAACACACCCATCTGGAACATGCCAGCATCTTGACTAATCATGTCTTCAGGGACCTAAGCTACGGGCAGTAACACTCTAATATTAAACCTCCAGAAGAGTTACTGCTCAAGGAGAGACCAAAACATCCTTCCCTCAAAATTCCTTTCCTTTCTTCTAAGCATCGATTTGCCACTGCTTTCCTCCTTCCTCTAACAAGGCAAATGCTGCAGAATATAAAATCAGGCTGCAAGATGAACCATGTAGGGTCCTGACCCTTGTATCACCTGGAAAAGGGGACCAAAGGAACTGGTTTTCTCAGGGTTGGTATTTGATACTGGCCTTCAGCAGACGGGGGTGAGCGTGTGTCTATACGGAATAAAGCATGCTCCGAATGGCTCACCGGCGCTGGATCTGCCTGGCAAAGTTGTTGCTGGAAGCTGAGCAGGGGAACTGGACAGCCTCACTGTGCAGGGTGGCATTCCTGAAGAGGTCACAGAAGTTCTCAAACAGCTCCAGCAGCTCATCAGATGTGTTCTCAAACACGGCAATGACCTCTGTGGTCACCATGTTGTACACGACGAAGAACGAGGGCTGGGGAGAGAGGCAGAGGTTACCCAGGAGAGCATGGCTGGGGAAGCTGTCCTTTCCCTCTCCCCACATCACACCACAGACCCCATCCAAGTATCTCCACAGCACAGGAGAATCCTACATCCTCACACTAATCTATTCTCCTGTTGGAATGCCTCAATATGTACCAAATTACCCACTTTTGAGCTGTGATTATTTAAGAAAACTTAATGGGCTTCCAATTTTTCAACTCGAACCAGATGCAACGGTTTTCTCTTCTTCTCTGTCTTCCACCAAATCCAAAACACTTACTCAAGTGCCAAATTTCATTTTCATTCCTGCTGACAAAATTATTTCATATCCAATGCTAGCTGACTTTAAATTAGTTTTACCTCTGCATAGATATATTATTTTCTTCCCTTCCTTAATATCTGAATCACACAGACATGAGCCGTTTTAGTGTACTGTGCACTAAATCACTGCCTACAAAAAGTTGTGCCCTCAGGTACCCTGCCAACACAGAAATGAAAATATGAAAGACATTAATGACTTCTTTTTAATGCTGACATTCTTGTGCAAGAAGGCCCTTGTATCATGCTGAGGATTGGCAATGGCAATGAATCCTGACACAAGTGAGTGAGAAATTGGGAAAAAAGGTGACATTGTGTCAGCACAGCTACATTCAAGGGAGGTGGCATTCCCATCCCATTGGAAAAGAGCATATTTAATTCCTGGTCATTAAAAGTAGCTTTCTTTAGAGACAGGAGTGCTGGCACCCCAAAGTAAGAACCTGTCCCCATTTAAAAGGGAACTAATTCTTGTGGTAAAGACACATGATTAAATCCTCTATCAATATAGGCAGTTCCTAAATGCTTCACCTCCTGCTCCCAAACAATCAGGGACGATGGCAGGCACTTTGCCCACCCAAGCCACCTGCAAGTATCACAAGGTTTGTTTGTTTTACAGCCCCAAAATAAACTGTGGTAATACAATCCAGCCCCCACATGTCCAAATAAAGCACACTAGGTGAGGTTACTCACTAGACTACTGCCTGAGGAAAGGAAAGCCCTTCTGAAATAAAGGGTTGAAGCAGAGAGAAAATAAGAGAAGACAGCAGAAGGGAAAACTACTTAAATCACTGAAGACTGCAAGGAGTCTCATCCAACTTTAAATAAAAGAAGTTCCTTGGCCAGGTTAACACAGAGACATATCTGCAGGATGTTCCTGAGCAGGGAAACTACCCTCACTGCTTTTGCAGCACCTGTAACACCACCAAAACATCACCACAGCACGGAAGGCAGCAGCTGAGTGCCACAAAAATCACACAGCAATGCTGTCAAGCCTATCAACACAAGCAACAAAGCCCCAAGCTACATATGCAGAGCACACTCTTAAAGATCTCAAAGGATCCACTGCAGACCCAGACAAAAAACACACAACTCACAAGCAGGAACAGCAACTTCTCAACCTTCTTGGCAGAGAAGCCAGAGGTAAGAGAGAAGCCTGAAACTGGATGAAACCTAGTGTTCCTTGTTTGACAGACTGAAGAAAAATGGGAACTGGAGGTATTTTGTGAGCCAAGTTTTATTCAGGAAGCCCTAACACAACGCCTACATTCAGACAGGTCTGCAGAGACTGCTCCACATCTGGAATGATTTCCTGGAAGAACTGAGAAATGAGATGCTTTTCCTCCAGCACAAAACCCAGCGCCCGAGGCACACAGCAAACAAACCACAAACTGCATCTTAAAGTAACCCTGGGGTGAAGAGAGTCGAGAGCTCCCTGCAGCAAACCAGGCACAGAAGCCCTGCTAACCACAGCAGAGTGCAGAGCTGAGCCTGCCACAAACATTTACATCAGGGTCAGGAGCTCATTCCAGACACCAGCAATGAGCAGAGCCCTGCAGGCCACTTCCACAGAGCCTTCATATTTCAGCTTCACAGCAATGGGCAAAATGGATTAGACAAAGCCTTACCTATTTCCTCCCAAAGCAACTCCCCTGAACAAATGCCACAGGAGAAAAATAAAACAAAACAAACCAGAGCCATCTCCCAGGAAGAACTTGACAAAGGCAACACACGAAGGGGTACTGTCTATTTCTTCTAGCACCTAAGTCCTGGATCTGGCAAAGATGTGGGGAAGAGAAGTGCATGAGAGAAAACAAACATCTGAGTAACAATCAGAACTACATGCTGCACAGAGACTTATTACATATTTCTTCTAAATACTTTCAACAGAATAAAAACAAGCTGATTAAAGGAACAAAAATTAGCTAAAAAAATATCTCTTCGTTTCTCAGGGCTCAAAACATGACAAGCCACTCTAAAAGCAGTAAAAAGAGATGATCAACATCTGGAGGGACTCAGCACTGGCTGAACTACATTTGCTCTAATTCCATTTCTTTAGTACTAAACTGAAAAGAGAAGCAATTGGCCCATTAGCCCGATCTAAAAGCTACTACTCCAATTTGGAGAAGTCATAAATACTACCTCTTAGTGAAGCTTGAAAGACTAAGTATGTAGGCAGAATAGAAATGGTAATTGTACCGGGGAAAATGAAGATTATTATATCTGAAAAACATGAAGATACATGAGAAAAGGGAGAGCCTACCTCCACAATTTAAATGGACTATATAAAATATCAGCTAAAAATAAAATCAGTTGGGGATTTGGGGAGGGAAAGAGGATTGAACAGCATCTATGAGCATGGGGAACAAACCTTGGAGAAAGGGACTTGCTAACACATCAGGTCTTTCTCATTTTGCAGGTGAGAAGGAAGCAATGAAATTAAGCAAACAAAAGATACAGAAGTTATTCACTATCAGAGGCATCAAATGTTCACACAAGAATCAAGTACTGGGGATCCTCAACAACACTTCAGGCTCAGTAAGGAACAGCTCACAGCACTGTAATGCTTGAGCATCTGCCCCAAAGCAATGAGCAGCTTGAAGAGAGAGGCAGTACCTGAGCCACCTGTCTAGCGGACTCCTAGCAAGGCAGCTGGAATGATATTTAAGGTCTCTGCCAGCCCAAACCATTCTGTGATCCTATACCTGGGAAGGATCCGTCACCCGCAGCGTGACCACGTCCTCACTTGTGTATTTGATAAACAGATGGTTCTCATCCAAGAGCTGCATCTTCCACATGCGGAGCTGCCTCAGCTGGTCGAAGTACTGGAAGAACCTTCTCTTTGCTATAGCACTCCCATCCTGCTCAGCCCTTCTCCACAGGTACACCAGCAACCTGTGCTTCAGGGAGTTGATGAAGGGCTCTTTGTAAGGGTTGGCCATGCCCGTCTGAGTGTCCCTCTGCACCTCGGGGTACACCGCAGACAGGGTCAGCAGATCATCCTCGTAGCAGAAGCGGCCGATGGTCCTCACATCGATGAACGTCCCCTCGGGAGTCACCTGGAAGACGTGGATGGTCTGCTGCTGCACAGAGAGGATGGCCAAGATGTTCTTGTACAGGTAGAGCCCCTGGTTGTGGGACAGGATGACCTTGTCACACTTGAAGGTCCGCGTGTCGCACAGCCGGCCCGTGTGCAGGTCGATGATGTGCAGGGAGTAGTCCTCCAGCGGGGAGCGGGGGTTGGGGGTGACGGACTCGCTGTTGCGGTACACCTCGAAGAAGGGCGGGTGCGGCTCCTCGGGCAGGTAGGCGGCCGAGCCCACGATCACGTACCGGCAGTCGTCCGTGAACAGGCTGCACTCGCGGTTCAGGTGCTCCCCGTTGGAGGCCACGTTGGTGATGTGCAGCAGCACGAAGAAGCGCTCGAAGAGCCGGCCCCGGATGTTGACGGAGCGCTGGTCATTGCCGTTGGCCAGGATCTCCCCCTCGTAGCCCTGCAGGAGGTCCTCGGCCGCCTGGCAGCCCTGGTACTCGTAGATCTCCAGCGACGTCTGGTCGGAGGAGAAGGCGATGAAGTAGCGGCCGTCAGGGGAGAACTTGCGCAGGAAGCAGGGCGGCTTCTCCACGTTGACCACGGTGAAGTTGGGGAAGACGTTCTGGTGGAAGACGCGCACTTGGTGCCAGTGGGTGCCGGCCTTGCCCGAGCTGATGCGGCGGCGCTCCAGGCGGTGGATGACGTTCTGGTTCTGGATGCGCCGGGGCCTGATGGTCGGGGCCTCATGGTCCATGGTCAGAGCTCTACTTCATCTTCATCCTGCAGGGACAGCACACGTGCCCTGGGATCACACGGAGAGCTGTGGAATTTGGGGTACAAGGGACCTGCTCTCACGGACCCACAGCGGGGTGCCTAAAAGGTGGCAGGGGAATAACGCGGGAGGTCACAGGGAGCAGGTGGAGAGAGTGGGACAAAGATCTCAGTGGGAGGCACCAGGAAAACAAGGGCAGCCCTGCCTGCGGATGAGAGACAGAAGGGCACCAGGACGGGAAGGAGGGAGTCAGGAAGGGGCGCAGGCACAAGTGGATACCAAGGGAATAAAGGGAGCCTCCATACACCGGGGAGGGGGTCCAGGAAGCCAGGGATAAATGCAGACCTGACAAGCAACAGGCACTCGGTCCAGCTTGGAAAGAACCGAGACAGCTGGGGGTTGGAGGGCACAAGAGGGGTCACCCGCGATACGTCCGGGCCCACCTGCCGAGAGGGAAGACAGGAGCTCCGGTATCCCGGGCTGAGAAGGTATTGGGGATCCCCCTGGCCTGAGGGGCGAGGGGACACGGGGGACCGGGGGCCGCGGTGGTCTCTGTGCCGGTTTAGGCCTGGGGAGAGGTCGCG